>JAIPRM010002113.1:0-32443 GCA_025469315.1 Stegophylla sp. TES_Ste_2020 | reverse complement strand
TTTTCGTATAGAAATACTTGTCCAAAAGTTTCGATCAATAACTTTTTGAAACCGGATTTGCCTCTAGATTGTACTTTAAAGAGGTCATTTTTTGAATTTCTCAATTCTTCAATGTTTTTTTTTGAAAAAACTACCCAAAATTTGACAAAAACGACTCGAAAACCATCATTTTTTAATCAGAATTTTATGAAAATTCAAACATAGATAGAAAATCCTATAAAAAAGATTTTGGCGCAAGAAAATTTTGAAAATATGAAAAAAAAATTCGGACATTTTTTTTTTCTTATATTATTAACTTCCTTCGTTCAGAATCGTTTTACTGAAGAAATGATTTATCGTTTCTTATAAATTTAATACGCCCGTCAAGAGAATACCACCCGTCGTGCCAAGTACACCCATCGTGCGAAGTATGTCCGGCTTTTTTTTTTTTTTCACGAATCCGACAGGTTTTATGTAAAACTGAGTTAGTAACTAACTACCGTAGTTGTACAATCTGTCTGTCTCTAGACCACAGTGGTCCCTTCAACTGGTGGTGGCTTAAAAATTACTGTCGCGTTAAGTCTTCTCAATATAATATATTAACATTAATATGATAAAATACATTTTCAGCTACACTGGATTATTCAAATAATAAATAATAATATAATCGAAAAATCAAATGTTTCGTTTACCGTAGAGGTTCTCAAACTTTTTTTGGTGTTACCAATTTTGGTAATTTTTTCAATTTTGGCGACCCGTGACAATAACCAAATGTCTATTTTTTTTTTTTGCTTTTTT
The DNA here is from genome assembly GCA_025469315.1 of Stegophylla sp. TES_Ste_2020. Classification (NCBI taxonomy): domain Eukaryota; kingdom Metazoa; phylum Arthropoda; class Insecta; order Hemiptera; family Aphididae; genus Stegophylla; species Stegophylla sp. TES_Ste_2020. The sequence continues at coordinate 31,666 of JAIPRM010002113.1, read as the reverse complement.
GCTTGTTGAATGACGAAAATAAATAAGACTCTGAATAATATTAAAAAAATGCATTTTATTTTTCAAAAAACACAGCGAATTGCAAAATTGTATGATTTTTAAACTTTTAAATAGATAACTGATAATATGATATTAGGTAATGAAGTACACACAACTCATTAATATTTTTCGTTTATTTTTATAAATGTTCAAAATGCCCCCCCCCCCATTGACTGCTATACATAACTCAATTTTATACAACCATGATCTTTGTAATGAAATTATTTATGTAATTTGCTGTGTTTTTTCAAAAATAAAATTCTCTCATTCATTCAAAATTCAACCGATTTCAAAATTGTTTTTTTCCCCGAGTAATTCTACAAAGTGGCTATTTTCGAAATTTTTCAAACATCTTTTTTTTTTATGAATACTCAAAAAATTTTCTCTGGCGGTTTTGAATTTTGGATTTTTTTCAACCATGGTAAAAGATGTGCTATAAGTCACATATTATGTAAAAAAAAAAAAAAAAAACAGAATTTCAATATCTGCATTATACTAGGAGTAATATTAACTACTGAGTTTCCAATTAATTTACATACTGTATAATAATGTATAATATAATACGCGGTCTCGGGAATAAAAAAAAAAATAATAATAATAATAATAATAGTACATTACGGTTGGCTTCGGCGGTTAGATTCGGTTCGAAAATCAAAAGTAAGTTTAACCCCAAAATTAAGTAGTTAAATTAAAATGGAAAAAAAATCACCTTATGAGAAACAGTATATGATGTTATAGCGTTTTAAAACGTTAACAGTTTTGGACGAAACGAAAAAATAAATATACAGAGAACTCGCGTCAACTACGAATCGCGCGGCGCGTGTCGTTGGCTCTAGTTTATATTGTATATTTTTTAAGTACGTCAAAATGAGATCACCGGAGACTTTAATTTGCCGGCTGCGGACGAACGGCACATAAATTCCGAAACTCCGGTGTCGCACGCTGTACATTGTACAGTGTACAATAATGAACGACTGCACGACGACGACCCGAACGCACGACAATAAAAACAGTGTCGAACGGTGTGCCTAGCACCGAGGGGGTGGGGGTATTTATGACTTAACCCGTAATCAAAATTCCGGCCGCGGTTTACGACAGTAATATTATTAGATCAACTCGTACGTATACGTCCTAATAATGAAGCATTGAAATGGAATACGCTTAGAGAGGGACCTATTGAAAAGAATCAAATTGTATCGTATCCCTTGCTAGTCAATCGGATCACTGATAAGGAACTGTTATCATACTTTAAAATTAATATGTTTTTATTGTTTTTGTCTTAGATCGTATACTGATAATATGGATGTAGCGACAATGACTGATAGCTGTGTCCAAAATATTTCAGGGCACTTGTATGTAGTGCGCATGCGTTGTGCCCATACGCCAATCAAATCAATTTAAATTTAAAATTGTAACTTATTAGTTACACACAACTAATAAACACGCATGCGCATTTTCGACAAGTGGCCTTAATTTAAATGTGGTGGGGATAATAATGTTGGACACAGTTCAGTGTAGGAGTAAAATATAGTATAGCTTCATCCATAGTATATTATCTAAGGTTTTTGTATATCTTATCTAGTATGATGATAATATGGAAATTTAAAGTGGTACCAACCAAATAAAAGAAAAAAAAAATTTTATTCTTCACAAAACGGTCACTCTTAGCGTGTTCCATTTGATTGCTTCAATTCACTTATATACTCGACGTTATACGGTATGGCCCCTCTATATTATATAGAGTCTGTGTATTAAACGTATACATTATTATATTATTATATAAATATTTATTTATTTATTTTATTAAATACGGGCTTGGCCCAAAGTGCAGTAGTGTTTTTACGGTAAATATGGTATGAGTGCGATTTCGTATATTCACCAATAACAATATGCTAATCAGTTTGACAAAGACTCACCTGGGTGTACGTCATCCAGCAACAGGGTTCCACTTGGTTCGCGTCCAGGCCCCAAAACTCCAATTCCTCTTCGAACAGCGGGCCGCAAACGTCCGTCGGATAATGAAGTTTGCCTGTCCTGCGGCAACACAAAACAAACGAGAGGTCCGTTAAATTTATAATAATACGTATTATCATATCGTTTATGTGCGCTATTTTATAATATTATGTTCAAAGGAAAACTGAATAATTTATAGAACGGTTTTTATATAAATCTAAGTAGATTTATTATATCATCTACGAAAGACGTCCGAAAGTGAGTGATTTTAACGAGTAGTCCGGCGGTTGGAGAGGCGAAGGGGTGAGAATCTTCCTGGATAATTTCGAAAATAATCAATAATTTAGTTCAAGGTAATATTGTATTATACGACTTAATACATTGTCCATGCTCAGATTAATGTTAAATAATGTGCATAACGACATTTGGGAACGATTTATTTTATAATGGTGTATTGTTTATTATGACACGTGTTTGTGAATTTATTTCGAGCGTTAATTTATTACGATATATTAGTACGTAACTTTTTCATATTTTTGTTGAATTTTAATAATTATTTTTAAACTATTTCGCACACAAACAATGATAGTCTTGATAATAATAATTTAGCCTATCGGTGAATGTGTATCAAAAATATGCAATATCTCAGTTGATTATATTTTAAGCGTGCCCGTCCACTTTTTGACAGTAAAAATACAAAAACTAATTTTTTTTTTTTTTTGAATATTCAATTCATTATAAAACTGTGTTTTCCATAAATTTTTTTATCTTTCATATCATGATATTATGTCCCGTGGAGTTACATTTTCTTTTTCTTCTTTTTGTCAAATGGCAACCCCTATTTTAACTGCGGAATTTTATTTGGGTTATTCCTCTGTGAATTTCAATGTGTTTAATAAATCAGAATTCGAACGAATAGTTTTTGGATTATTCAAATTTAAGCCAGCTAACGCCTAATTGATTCGCAATATTATAAAATATAAATGACTCGTACAAATTTTGATTTCAATAAATCGAAATTCACAAAAAAATCACTGAAATAAAACTCTGTGATTTAAACATAGGGGAGGGCGTTTGAAAAAAAAGTTCGTATCTCCACAGGACATCCTTAAAGCGGTACGAAAAAAAAAAAACAAATTATGAAAAACATAGTTTTATAATAGTGACGTTCCGAAAAAAAAGTCCAAATTTTTCTATTTTTACGGCCAATAGAGGGGGCGGGCACGCTTAAAAAAATTATCCTGTATAAACACATTTTTTATACTTTATCATAATATACTAAAAATAATGTTTAATTTAAATTGATTTCAATATCATCCAGCTGAGACGTTTAGTGATACCTAAGAACGTGATCACACTGTATACAAGTTTGTTTCATTATCGTTCGATAACCCAAAGAATATTTTAAAAGTCATTATAATATTTTAATCTATTCTTACATCAGTGAATTTATTTTAGTGTAAGATTAAGAACGAACAATTTAAAACCACCGTTAAAAAAAAAATAATAACAATAATAATAATATTTACAGAAAATTATTGAAATAAAAAAAAATGATTATGATAAATAATGTAAATTTATTGAAATTTAAAAAAGAGAGTTTTTAAAAAAATGTATAAATATATATTTAAATTAGTAACTTATTAATTAATCAAATTGTATGATTGGAATTCCGGTATACTATTGTTCTTAAATTTAAATATGAAATCTTGTACTACTCCACGTTAATATTATTGGTATTTAATTAGTCGATTAGGGTAATTAATTTTACTATATTTGTTTTGTTTTGTTTGTTCCCCCTCCCCCCAAGAAGTTATACGTGACACAAACCACTCGGCGACGTTTTATGGTTTCCTTAAAAGAAACGTCTGAATTATTTTTTATTATCTCGTCAAAGACGAATAAATACTGATACGTGCGTTCTATGAAAAAGTCGGACATACTTCGCACGTCGGGTGGGATTCTCTTGACGGGTGTGTTGAATTTTAAAGAAACGATAAATCATTTCTTCGTCAAGACGATTCTGAACGAAACAAGTTAATAATATAAAGAACAAATGAGAAATGAAAAATGTTAGAAAAATGTACAACAATTTTTTATTCACATTTCCGAAATTTTCTTGCGCCAAAATCTTTCTCATTATTATTTTCCATCTATGTTTAAATTTTCACATAGTTTGGATCAAAAAACGATGGTTTCCGAGTCGTTTTTGTCAAATTTTGGGTAGTTTTTTCCAAAAAAAAAAAAAATTATGATCTCTCTAAAGTGCCATCTAGAGACAAATCCGGTTTCAAAAAGTTGCTGATCGAAACTTTTGGACGAGTATTTCTTATAAGGAAAAGTTGTACACAGAAAAAATAAAAAATAAACATCATTGTAAAAACACTAGAAATAATAATTATATGACGAAGTGGGTCACACTTGACATTAAAACTTCACGATAATCGACCGAACCGTTGAATAATAATTGTTATTCCGTTTGATTAAATAAACAAAGAGCCAGCAGCAACAGAGAGAGAGAGAGAGAGAGAGAGAGAGACGTATTCGAGAAATGTAAAATCAAGCAAATTACACCGATGATATTATATTTAAAAGCAAATCGAACGTTCCGAGTATATGATTTATAAGACAATATGACATTATACGATCACACAGTTCGTACCTGTTGTATAAACCGTGTACAATTATTTTAAACGATTCGAGGGAGATTAAGCTCTCTCTGTTCGGCGGGGTCGACGAAATCGACAGGTTTATATATATTTTTTTGAAAATATGTTTTTGTTGTTCTTCACAAACACTAGTGTTTGTACGACGCGTGGAGTGTGTACGTACAGTAAAATAAGTGTTGGATCTCCTCGCGCGTTATTATTCGTAAAATGTTCGAGTGCACTCGGCTCTGTTGTTGAAAAAACATAAATATATTTTACCCTCCCCTCCTCCCCCCTCCCGTTCTACTGTGTTCGAAACGGAGCGGAGACACGCGTTCTATAACAGAGAAACATTATATTGTGATGATAAAATGACGAAAGACAGTAGTAGTCTGGTGTAGGGTTTTGTTGGAACAAAAACGAAGCACACGAATATATTTGTATACAAAAACGGGGATTTTCCTTTTATTCGCATTATATTATTATACGGCGTGCAAGTGTATATACTTGAAATAATGCAAAAAAAAAAAAAATAATAAAATGTGTATATAGTTAATACCGTAGAAGAAAGAACGTGCGAGCGCTGTGCTGCGCGAGGTATTTATTTATTTTTTCTATTTCGTCTAAATGAAAACGGTAAAATCGCATTTGGAGCCGATGCTCGGAAATTAATTCGGCGCTGAGAGAAAAATCGAATTACCCCTCCCCCCCTCCAAAAAAAAAACCCAATACGCGGATAAAAACGCGCGAAAAATAAAATAATATTAATATAAATATCGATCGACGCGCGTGCGACAAAATATATTATGACACGCCGAGCAACACGCACTGGTAATATAGAACAATATAGAACATAAATGTATAAATAAAATATACACAGTGATGAGTACAACCGTGTGATTATAAAAAAAAAAAGGTTTTATAATAATATTGTCATTAGAATTCGAAAAATTAAAGTATCTTGGTGATGCCAAGGTAGGTTTAAATAAAAATAACGTCTGCGAAATTATTAAAATTAGAGTTAATATTATATAGTATAATTGATTAACGATATAATTTCTAGGTTATATTCATCCGTTCCACTGGCTTCGATATTCGCCACGTGGATCTCTTTTAAGGTGCCACTGGGTGGATGCGTATAGAGCAGAGGTTCCCAAACTGTGGGTCGCGATTAAATTTTTGGTGGGTCGCGTTAAATTTTAGGAAGAATTTTTTTTTTTTTTTTTGAGCGAAAAATCCCCATGGTGCGAAGTAAAGACTGACTTTTTATATGTACAATTTCTTTTTTTTTTTAGTTATATTCATTTATGGGTATAAACTTATATAATTTTAGTATTTATTACACATTATTTGTAATAAATAAATGAATAATAATTATACTTATTTAACAGTTGGACATATTGTTCCACAAAAATTTAAATATAAAATGCTTTTTTTATTTAGAATCTTATTTGTTTTCGTCGTTCAACAACAAACAAAAAATAAAAAAAAATGGACATTTGGATATTGTCGTGGGTCACCAAAAATGAAAAAATGACCAAAATGGGTCATACCAAAATAAGTTTGGGAACCTCTGGTATAGAGGACATTGAATGGTGATACGAGACAGTGCCGCCTGAAACTGACGTACACACTCACATGCTGCCGAGGTCCTCAGTCCCCATTTATGAATCAAAACAAGCCTCGGCTTCCGTGGCCCGTTCGTAAACGGTTTTGTGTCAGCCCCATGTTTCGATTTAAATCAAATCCTATCTGTATGTTTGATGGGTTTGTTATCAGGCTAAATCTGTCAGGATTTTAAGAAAGTCCAGTCCCCGAGCCGTTGGGTATATTTTATATTATTACCTATGGTTTCCTGAACTAAATTTACTGTTGTTTTCCGTGATTTTAATCTTTGTCGAACACTATTCACTTTCAGGTCACCGCGATTAGGGTTGTTTAACCCTAATTTAACGCAGGATTTAAAGGAGTTAAGGGGATTGAGGGGGTGAGGTATGCAAAAGACAGTAATCAAAGATCAATTATTATCTTATTCGGGTAATATTTCGGGTATGTTAAAATTATACTATATATGTATATATATATTATACTTATACTTTATATATAATATGTATTATGTCTTTTGAAGAAGAGGATGCCGAAAAAATTAGCATTTAGGACTTGTTTTAACCACTCCGTTTGAAATAAAATATGTATTTCAGCACACCGAAGTGATACTCAATAATTTAAATTATACTCATTCTTTTGTCTCGTTTACTTTAGTAAACAAATTGTAATAACAAAAAATGCCGAAAAAAGACCCTTCATCGCGAGTTTTTATAGCCTGTACTTCAGTGTTCGAATACTTAATTTTCTTGAAATTATACGTGATAGATAATATGCATAAAATAACATTAAATATTTAACGATAAAACTCATCGAGTATACATATAAGTAATTCGGTCGTGAACCGTCGGAAGTGGTAACGTATTTTGAGGGTTATATTAATTTTGAAAAAAATTTCAAATCTCAGATACGTGTTTCTTACTAACACCACATCACTGCACACGCATACCGCCGAACAGGACGCGCGTACTCCTTCTTCTTCCTATCCTATCGTCACGACGGTTTACGAATGTTGTACCGAAGTGGTGAATATTAATTTCATCACAAACCGCGTATATAATAGTGAGTTGTGTGTGCGACGCCATGTGAGAATTCGGGGCTAGCCACAAAACTGGTCTCAGCTGGCACGAGCCACGTACCTATATATAATATTATAATATATATCTAAGTACGACGCTGTGAGCATTCCGATCCTGAATCCGTGCCGCACCACATTCCGGTGATTACATTTTACTCTCACTCGGTTTAGAGAGATTAAAGGGGCAGCTTGGGTATCTGTGTGTGTGTGTGTGTGTGTGTCTCTTCATATTATTATATAATACACTCACACACACACACATGCATTTGTTAAAACCACCGTATGACGTATGCCTTTGTACGTGGCCACACGATCGAATCCAAAAAAGCACGTGTAATTTCATCGTGATCTATAACTAGGGCTGGGATTTTAATGCCCTTAAAAATCGCTAAAAATACTCTTAAAAAAAAAAAAAAAAAAAATGCAAAAATAAACTAAAAAATTCAAAAAATGCACTAAAAAAATATCTTTAAAATTTATTTATAATAGCTTAAAAATCAAAAAATTATATGACTGGTGCGAGGGTATCCATTGGGGGGGCATCTTTATCGATTTTAATGTTGTAGGCTTCTCGGCATATCGCTCTATGCTGGAAGTCAATATAAGAATTTATACAGTGTATAAGAATAATTGTAAATAAGATATTATTTAATTTATTGTTAACGTATAAAATAAATCCCGAAAGTTAACTGTATAATTTTAAAATTGAATTTTAAACCAAAAATTACCTAAAAACCAAAAAAAAAAATGCCCTAAAAAAATGATAAAAATGACCGTAAAATTATAGATTGCCAAAAAAATGCAAAATAAAATTTCTTATTCTAATTGAAAAACACCGAAAACGCATTTATAACAAAACGAGCATCCAGAAAGTCCGGAAAACAATGCAAAGTGCATCGAAATCCCAGCCCTAGCTATAACACAGGCGAGTCCAGTTCTTAATCTCGTGTGATAAAGATAGGTTAGGTTAGGTTAGGTTAGATTATTTGCATACCTGGGCAATATTTATCACTATAGTTACTAATTTGACAGCATTTATGTTCCGGTTTTATTAAAAAAAATACAACGATGATGGATAGATGGATAGATTCACGAATTCACGAAATCAGGAGAGATTTCAAGCAAAAATAATAAACTATTTATTGTGTTATATGAAACGTAATACGTTTTGTTATGAGCGGTCGAGTTATACAGTTTATACTACGGTTGCGAGAAAAATCAATACAATACACTACACATTGTGTATGAAAATGTTTTTTATTTTACATTTATTTCATATTACGACTATGTATAAGTTGACCACGCGAGTAAAATATAATAATATTATAAACCTCGACAGTTAAAGAAAAAAATAAAATAAATAAAACGAAAACTGTTTGTATAATATTACGTGTGGTTGCTTTGAAGGAGGACGATGAAGAAAAAATTACAAAAAAAAAAAAAAAAATATGGTTTAATTTGGTCGAGTACAAAATACTTTCGTTTACCATTCTGAAAAACAAAAAAAAAAAAAACGAATACATTTAACGTCATAATATTTTAGTGCAAAAAAATGTTTTTTTTTTCTCTTTTTCCCAGAACCGGGATACGCCTTACTAAATCCCCCCCCCCCACTTCACGTTGAAACGGTTTCGAATTAAACGCATTAATTACACTCTACGCCACCGCGTTCAAAATAAGAAGATTATCCACATCAGATACGTATAGAAAATGTTTTAATTAAACAGTATACTAATTCACTACTTGAAATTGTATATAATGTTATATATATAAATGTGAAAATCAGTGTTTAGGCGAAACCCTTAATGTCCCCCACCACCTTTGTGTACTCACGGTCGATTTTAATAATTAACAATTATATTATTGTATTGAAAAAAAAAAATTTCTATCAATCATTATATTATGTATTTTTTTTTAAAATTATTATTGTATAAATTATATTTTATTTTCATATTGAAACCTGTGGATCGTTTTTATGGGGAGGGCACACGGGGCCCGTGCCACCCCCATTCACCGTTATTTTATAATTTTTTTTTTCAACTATGGTAGAAAATTGATTGAATGGATTAGCATTGTTGAATATACATCCAGAAATAATTATTAAACCTGAAGAAGTAGTTGATATATATGTTAATAAACACCCCAGACGTATTCAGTTGTTATAAATATCTAAATTTATTTTAAAAAAAGGTTTTATTAATTTTTTTACTAATTAAACGTTATGTTTCTATCAAACTCGTGTATTTTGGTTATTACATACTAAATTATGACATTATTTTGAAATGGAAAATACGAGTTATTTTTTAACTGTATATAATTTGAATTTTTTGTTTGTGCCCTCCCCCCCCTATAAGGCGTTTCTAAATACGCCCCTGTATATATATATAAATTGACTGTTTCACGGGAGTATGTAAAATATGAGTGGCAGTACCTATCTCTTGAAAATTTTAAATAATATTTACTCAATTTTCAATTTAAACCTTCGTTTTCATTCGCCCCTCCCCTCACATCTGCGTTTTAGACGAATAAACCTAAAAATATATGTATACATTCATTTAGTGACATATTTCACAAAAATATCAATTTTATAGGTACGAAATATGAAAATGTGATCCCTAGACGTATTCGTCCATTTATAAATTATAGAAAAGTCCAAAAATATGTAGAAATGAAATGGAATGTAACTTCTCCTCTATATCCTTTGTCTCTTTCTCTCTCTCTCTTTATATATATATATATATATATATATTTCTCTCTACCTCTACCTCTCCTCTCTTTGGTTCATTAATATTTATATGCGTCTGTGTGAGTGTACATGCACAAGGAAAATCAATACCACGTGAAACACTCTACAAGCATACAAACGATATGTGTGTGTGTGTGTGCGTACGTCATGAGGATTATTTTTTTATGGATCGAACAAGTTTTCGGGGCACCCCGCCGAGACTCGACAACTTGTCAATTTCCTCATTTGACAGCCGCCGTTAAAAGCGCGTATTAAACACAGCTGGGGATATTCTGTTGTTCAGCATAACGTATAATATTATAAGTGGCGCGGTTATGTTAGGGGGTGGGGGAGGGGGGTAAAGTTCATCAGTGATCGCCGAAACAATATTCCGGTGGCGTGAATTTTTTTGGGAAAAGTCGACGACGAGAGGTGAACACAACGACAATCATCGTGTCTGTGTGCGAGCACTCGTTTTTCTGAAATGATAATAATAATATGTATGCGGAACGACTTTGGAATATTAAGACCACACCGATGACAGGGGGCGCGCTTTCAGGATATTAAACCCTGCAGCAGAACGGCGGGGCGGGGGGGTGGTGGGGTGTGGAGGGGAGGGGTGTACAACAGACACTCGTAGTGCGCGTTAAATAACGGAACGCGTCCTCGGCGTGGTACCACCGTTATATAATAATAGTGTACACCACCGTTGACGTACACACATACACACATATATATATACAGGGTGATTTTTTTAAGCGCGTCCATCCCCCCTTTTTTTTTATCAGTAAAAATGCAAAAATTTTGGATTTTTGTTTTGTCGGAACATTCAAGTCACTAGACTATATTTTCCATAACTTAATATTCCTAATAAATCATGTTTTAGCTCTATTTCCTCTATTCTTTCATTTCATTTTGATTGATTTTTGTTGGAAATTTTTTGATATATTCTATTACCTACACGTTTTAAATGTATCAACAACGATTAAGAAACCATTTTCAAATCAATTCATAATAAATTGGGTACTTATAATAATATATTCTAAAGAAATAGGATAAAAATAGGTTAGGTATAAAAAAGATCTTTACTAAACAAAAAATTTCTATAAATAATATTAAAGTTTTGTATAAAAAAAACTAATGAATAAATGTTAAAATTAATAATAACGGTTTAAAAAAAAAACTTCAATTCAATATCTAATGTACAATTATGATGGAGTTGAATTATTATAAACGGGATGAAATAAAAATAAAATAATTACTTTTATATTTTATAAACGTATAAGTGAGGCGTCTAGTTTCAAAATCAGCTATAAACAATTTTCGAAATTTTTCATAAACAATAAAAAACGAAAATAACGTAAAATACTCGGTCTATAATTTTATAATCAAAATGAAATCAAAGCTTTGAATGGTACACACAATATATTGTATGTGAAAATATATTTTGTAAAAATATTATTACGAGAGTTAAATAAATTTATAGTTTTAAAATGACTGGTTTCGTTGTGAATTTAAGCTGTTTTTGAAACCAACAATTTAATTTTTTTTCACTTGTGGCTGGTTTTCAAAATTGACTTTATGAGATAGGTGATTTTGAAACAAACACTGGAAAATTTAAAAAAATACAAAACATTTTGAATTATATATATATATAATTACCTAATAGTGAAAAATAATAACCAAATAGAACTTAATAATTATAGTTAATACTTAATTTCATGAAAATTGAAAAAAACTGAGTACTATTACCAGAGCCGATAAAACCATGTGTTTAATTATGTATGGCTTGATTTGAAATAAACATCGTTGGATGGCTGGTTTTGATACTAACCAAAATTATTTTCTGTCCTCGTCTAATATCGATTACAGCCTTGTTTGATGTTCAATATTTTCACCAACACTGTAATACAGTGTAAATATTTGGAAAATTAAAAAAAATCCATTTTGAAAAAATAATTATCTTTTAGCTGGTTTTTGAAACGGCTCAAGTAACAAATATTGCATAAATATTTTAAACGTGAAACAGACTTGAAAGACACTGTAAGTAAAACGTCTGGAACACAAAATTTTTATTAAAATTTAATTTTTATGACCCACCGGCTATCTGCGGTAAATCAGTTGGGGGGAGGGGAGCATTGTCAACTACAATTTCTTGTCTTAAGGGTATTTTCACCCTCTCACTCCCCCATAAAATGATTCCTACGACTATGAAAACATAAGTTAGCTATTTTATATGTAGGAGGTTATAATGTTAATAATGGTAGTTTTTTAGAAAGTTTTTATCGTCATTCCGTTCGGTTGGACGACCGGTCGCGAGAAACCTAACGTGTTTCAGCTCGAACAAATACGATCTTAGATTTGAGAAGGAGTTTATATTTCAATAATAATGTATTCCAGTAGAACGATTTGTGTTTGTGTTCAAATAAATATCCGCGGCGGCGGTATCTACGCTATCCTAAATATTCGTTTCTTCGAAAGTTTCCGCCGTCTTTTGTGTCACAGGCATGTGTGCGGATCGAAAAACGATAACGACACCGCCCCCGATTCCTACTTTTTGCCGCGACTTTAGTCATACACGTTGTTTTCCATCGAACGTCTCATTATTTGTTTTGGAATATTATCACACAACAAGTATCATCTACGTATAATAAGAAGGACTCGAAGCATTCGTTACCATCGCAGTGGCGCGACTTTTCACAGGAGTTTTGACGATATAAATTCTTAAGAAACCGCCCAGCGCTCACCTATGAAATAGATAGAAATGATTTCATCAGTAATGGGAATAGGAATTTTTTCACCCCCGGTACATTTTAAGAGTATGAACAGTACACCGAAAGTGTATTTATAACTTAGAATATTCGTATTTTCAGCCGACCAGGGGATGATAAATGATCACAGGATTACGGTGTATAGATGCAACATCCTGGGACTCGATGCCTTCGGGGACACGGTGGTTCGTCTGTTACACCGGGTATGTAATGTCCTGTTTTTAATTTTCCCCATTTTTATGTCCTTCCACATACGATATTATTATTCCACGTTCCTGTTTTTACATTTCCGGTTGCAATAATATTATTATCTCGTACTGCAGTAAGTTCTTTTCGCCATCAAAAGTTCGCCTACGTAAACGTGTTCTTAGCTATCGTTTTCCCGATTTGCACATTACCATTCCTGAATTTTAAGTGCACTCCCGTCGAAGTCACGTCGAAAGATCTCTAACGCGTATACGCCCTAAAAAAAAAAAAAAAAAAAAAACATAACTCAATCCCACCTCCTCCTCCTCCTCCACCTCCTCCCACCCGTATTGGAGGGATATAAATTCAAATCACTGTCTCGCGGTGTTGCGGATTATAACGATGTTGCGCGGAAAATCCTTATTTATTTTCCATTTTAATCATATTATTACGTTCGGGGGGATTTTTTTTTTCAGGTTTCATCTCGGACGAGGGTTTGTGTAAAGTACACGCGGTCTGTGGCGGAAATAATAATATGTGTTCCGCGAGAGCCGAGGAGTTATATTGCGAATCGATATTAAATTTAACGGCGGCGGCGGCGGCTTGAGAGTGTGACGGCGGTCAAAAGGATAACAATAAAGAGAAAAACCGCGCAGAGAAAACTGCAGTATATATATATATATATATATATTGACAGTAGCTAAGGGGTGGCCTGGGATGGCCGGGTCACCCCTAGAAATTTACTGCCCCCCCTCAATTATTTTTTTGAAGTAATTAGGTTAAATCGAAAACGTTCGTTAAATCTCAAGTCGAACAAAAATCATTGAACATCAAATAATTCTGATTTTATAAGTTTTCTAATTCGGTATGGATTATTATAATAACATAACAGTGATGAATGGAATTATTACTGATGACGGGAATGAGAATTAAAATGAAAATTTTTATACAGAAGCCATAGGCGAAATGTATTGCTATGAAGTTATGAACGTATAAAATGTTTGAAATAACTTACTTACTCGTTATTATTTTCAAATTTTAAACATGATAACAATACGGTTGTCTTGTGTTTTTCTCTTTTTTTTTTTTTTGTCACGGGATAGAGTTAAGTTGCGTTAAAATTTGCCACCCTAATTTGATTCTCAACAAAATTTTGCCACCCTAGCTGTAAATTCCTGGCTACGTGCCTGGCAGTCGACAACAGGCTCACGCCGATTTATCCGTTTTCAGGGCGTTTTCTATTGTTTTTATAATGGTGATAATTTTTCATTTTTTTTTTTTTTTCTGTAAACACTTTCCTATGGAAATACTTGTTCAAAACACATTTTTTTTTGTCATAAATATTTTTTTCCTATTCTCAGCTAACAATGTGGGATCCCGGCCGAGTACAAAATAATGTCTTTTGTAATATGTATTCATAAACTTTAAATGAAATGTTTAAGTAAAATTATTTTCAATAACTCAGGAAAGTTTTAACGGGAAAATGATTTATCGCGTCATTAAAATGCAATAGACCCACCAAGAGCATTTCACCTGAGGAGCGAATGATATCCAAGGTGCGAAGTATGTCGGGCTTAATAATTTTCACTCTCTTTTTAGATTATATTGTAATTATAACAATTATAAGATAAAACAAAATCAAATTTAAAAGTGTGTAATGTAACAGATTTGTGGTCGTATTTAGGATTTTGCTACCCTAAGGCAAAAAAAGAAAGGACTTACTGCGCACCTTGGGTATTATACGCTCCTTGAAAGGAATACTCTTGTGGATGTTTCGATTTTTAAAGAAACGATAAGTGAAGTAAAGCAAAGTGAAGAAAAGCAAAGATAAATAAAGTATAGTCGAGAAAGCTAAATATTATCACGGGTATCCTTCGATCCTCGGATCAGATATTTTTGGTGGGTATGTAAAATTTTTAAAAAAATGATAAATTATTTCTTTAATTAAACAATTCCGAGCAAAAGAAGTCAATAATATAAAAAACAATAATAACCGTCGTTTTAAACACATCCACCATGAGTATCCGATTCGAAGAGCGAAGAATATCCGTGGTGTGAAGTTTGTCCGGCTTTCTTGTCTTTGCTTTACTTTAGTTTCCTCTTTTTTACCACATAAACAAATAAAAGAGGGAAAAAAAATTAATGAAAAAAAAGTGTTAGGAAAATTGCCAACATTTTTTTTTTTTTCATATTTTCAAAATTTTCTTGCGCCAAAATGTTTTTGGGTTTAAATTTTTATCAAATATAAATCAAAACGGTTTTCGAGTTTTTTATCCACCATATTTTGGGAAGTTCCCCTCCTTCAGAAAAAAAAAAAATAAATAAAAAAATAAAAATCCCTCTAAAATATCAACTAGGTGGTAAATATTCGATTTCAAAAAGTTTCGAATTGAGACTTTTTAGACAACAGTAGATCCATACGAAAAAAATGGTTTGCAGAAAAAAAAAAAAAAATGAAAAATAAACATATCACTATAAAAACGGCTAGCTTCTTCACTTCGTTCAGAATTTAAAATAAGTAATAGAAGAAGAAACATCGTAACGTCATATTTTTATACGGTAGACATAAATATAAGTATAAAAAAACAAAAAAAAAAAAAAACGCATCTCGTTTTACGTGCGTTCTGCGCGCACACACGCATCGTATACGTAAAATTCGTATATTGCATTCTTTTACAGTCCTCCCGGGAGTTTTTATGCCGCATCCGTCACTGGGAAGCCACCGTTGCATGACATCTATTGCTACTGTAGTAATGAACCCGTCGCGGCGGCGGCAGTGAACGAAAGAGCCTCAAAACGGCGCCCGGAGCAATTGGACCCTAACGGTTTTATGTTATTTCATAATACACGAATATAGGGGTGATCTAATTCAAGGGGTTCCCACCCTTCATTTTTTTACTTCCGAGAAACTCTTAGAAAACGGTTTGTGTTGCTTGACAGAACCCGGTGCCGATTTAATCTAGATTTTTAACCCCTCCCACCCCCCAGTCGTACATTGTATACATATATATATATAGTTTTCAAAATTTCATACAATTTATTTATTTATTTTTTTGATATATTTAACGAAATATTTCGTGAAAAATAAAAATAATCCAAAATGCAAAAAAGAAAGTTATTATATTAAGGTCCTATATAATCAGAGTGGTGAGAGAACAATGAACGTCATGTTTAGAAATTAAAAGTATGTCTATTTTATGAAATATGAAAATATTAAGGACATTTATTACTTGAGGCGTCGAAACCAGCTAAAAAATAATTTTTTCAAAATGGATTTTTTTTTTTAATTTTCCAAAAATTCACACAAATAATCGATATCAAATGAGGACAGAAAATAATTGTGGTTGGTATCAAAACCAGCCATATTTAACGATGTTTATTTCAAATCAAGCCACACAATTAAACACATGTCATTTATCTGCTCTGGTAATAGTACTAAAATTTTTTCAGTTTTCATGAAATTAAGTATTAACTATAATTAAGTTCTATTTGGTTATTATTTTTTACTATTAGGAGGTAATTATATGCATAAAATTCAAAATGTTTTGTATTACTTAAATTTTCCAGTGTTTGTACCTATCTCACAAAGTCAATTTTGAAAATCAGCCACAAGTGAAAAAAAAAATTAAATTGTTGGTTTCAAAAACAGCCACATGCTTAAATTCACAACAAAACCAGCCATTTCAAAACTATAATAATTTTATTTTACTCTCGTAATAATAATATATTTTCACATACAATATGTGTAACATTTAAAAATTTCGAAAATTGCTTATAGCTGATCTTCAAACTAGACGCCTCACTTATTAGTGAATATTATAGTGTCCACGGTCTTTTGTTTGTTATATTCCTACGCGAATTGGTAGGTAACAATTATCGAAGCTTTGCAGTTTTTAATTTTTAACAATTATTTTATGTTTATTTTAAAGCATACAAAATATGTACGCGATAATAATATTACGACAGATTATTTTATTTCTATTTTTTCAAAAATCTAATCAGACCATTAGCACGACTGTTAAAACTCGGGTATTATTTAGCTAAAAAAGAACGAATGGTGTATATTCTCATTCAATCCCTTCCGTCACTCTTTCCCCAATCCCACACACACACACACACACACACACTGTGTGTGTAAGTGAGTTGTCATATTTTATTTATTTATATTCCCCTCCCCCCATCCACACCGCAACGAAGAAGAAAGATAAAATTTAAATAAAGTTAAGTATTATAATATAACCATTGATTGACACAAATAAGGCATTATTAGTGAGTCGCACGTTAGTTGTGTACAGAAGATGGATGAGTACAAAGTAATATTCTGACAGCTCAGTGTATAAGTACGAAAATAAAATAACAAATGAAAGAACAAAAAAAAGACACTGCTGAAAACTTTACATACAATTCAAATCTATAGTAATAATTCATCGTGTCAGTTTATAAATACAAATAAAAAAAAAAAAAAAAAATTGTTTTTGTATTTTCGTTTTGTGTAACGCGATCGATGTCTCCATTAAAAAATACTTTCTATACTGTATGTTCCATAAATTTGCGATTTGAGTAGGGACTTCATAAATTGTATTCTTTATGTTCACGTCAAGCGTTTTATGGTGTAAAACTCGAAAAAGATTTTACTTGAAAGTAATATGATTAAATTCCATTACTCGAGGTGGAAAAACCCAAATCAATTAGGTAAAAATTACGAGTTGTGGATTATGATTGGATAGAACTGACCTCGGAAAGACTGTCTGCGAAATATTTAGAAATAAAAAAGCCGAACATACTTAGCACGACGGGTGTGATTCTCTTGACGGGTGTATTGCATTTTAAAGAAACGATTAATCATTTCTTCAATAAAACTATATTCAGAACGAAGGAAATTCATAAAATGAAAAATAAATGAGAAAAAAAAATGTTAGAAAAATGTCCAAAATTTTTTTTTTCACACATCCAAAATCTTTATCGTATTATTTTCTATCCATGTTTAAATTTGCATTATGGTTCGGATGAAAAAAATTGACGGTTTCCGAGTCGTTCTTGTCGAATTTCGGGTAGTTTTTCCAATTGAAGAATTGAGAAATTCGAAAAATGACCTCTCTAAAGTACAATCTAGAGGCAGCAAATCAGGGTTCAAAAATTTGCTGATCGAAACTTTTGGACGAGTATTTACTTTATACATAGAAAAAATAAATAAATAAATAAATAAATAAACATCATTGTAAAAACATTTGTAAAATAGATTTTAAATGTATGACCTCGAATAAATTAAATAAATATAAGTCGTTTTTTTTTTCTCTCTCGATCGAGAGTAATGAGTCGCGAAATGAAATTCAATCGGAAAATTCGATACGAACTCCCCCCCCACACTCGCGGGTTCCCACGGCAGAGGGTCGACTCGAGTGACTGCAAAACTACTGGTAATTTCCGCCCGATAAAAGGAAACGCTCGCGGTTAACCATAATAACGTCGTGGCCGCGGTTGGTTTCGTTAAACTAACAAATCCGCAGCACAAGTATTGGAAAGCAAACACTTAATATATATATATATATATATATATTACATTATACATATTAAAGGCAAAGTGAAAAATAGAATTCGAATAAATTTCTCCTCATTTGCGCCTCGTCGACTATTTACATTTATCGATCGTTGTTTATTGTTTTGTTTAGAATACTCATTTTTTTTTTAAATCCCATCAGAAGTTAATTTCCCAAACGGAAGACCGTCGTCGCCACGCTGCGGTTTAAGCCGATAATAATAATAATAATAATAATAACATGTATTTATGTATATGTTATATTCTTACATATAAGTATTGTATTATTTTTTTTTTTAATGTAAATTCGACAAATTCAATTCGCGTAATGCAATACAGTAATAATAGCATTATGACTGCAGACGGCCGAAATAATAATACTATTAAGACTGTGATCGACGACTTATTGCTCCCGTGTGCGCGTACTAAAACGAAAAGGACGTCTTAACTACGTTGAAAATTATTTTGGATTGTCCTTGTTGTTTTGCGATTTTCCAGGCAAACTTTTTTATTCGGCCTCTTAACATCCCCTTTTCACAAAACGATAGTCTCTTGTTTTATGTCTGAACGAAGTGAAGGAGCTAAATTGTGTTTTCACAATGACGTTTATTTTATTATTTTCTGTGTACAACTTTTCGTATGGTAATACTTGTCCAAAAGTTTCGATCAGCAACTTTTTGAAACCGGATTTGCCTCTATATGGCACTATAAAGAGGTAATATTTTGAATTTCTCAATTCTTTAATTTTATTTTTTTGGATTTTTTTGAAAAACTACCCAAAATTTGACAAAAACGACTCAGAAAACATCATTTTTTGATCTGAACTATATGAAAATTTAAACATAGATAGAAAATAATATGAAAAAGATTTTGGCGCAAGAAAATTTTGGACATTTTTCTAACATTTTTTTTCTCATTTATTTTTTATATTATTTACTTCCTTCGTTCAGAATTGTTTTATTGAAGAAATGATTTATCGTTTCTTTAAAATTCAATACACCCGTCAAGAGAATCTCACCCGTCGTGCGAAGAATACCCATCGTGCGAAGTATGTCCGGATTTTTTTTTTCTTTTTGTTAGTAAATGGTTCTTAGCTCTATAACACAACGATGATGACAAGATAGATTTACTAACTTATCTTTATATTACATATTCAAAAGAATATATCTAATAATTTATAAGTTAGTACTTTAATTTGCCAAAGGCCCAAAATGGGTCATAAATTTAAGTTAACAAATTGTCAATTTGACCTTTGTCATAATTAATATATATTATGACATATTATTTTTTTTTTGTTTGTTTATTAATTACATGATTATTACAAATTTTAGGTAAAAATCATATTTTTCTGTAATAACGGGAAGTGAATTACTGGAAATAGTTCAGTCCCCCCCCCTTAAGTTAGGTTAGCTAACTAAAGACGATAAATAATTTCTTCAATGAAAACATTTTGGAACACTTGAGTGGTGTTCTGAACTAATTTAAGTTCAAAATGTAAGCATGTATACTTGTAGTGATTGCGCCAAAATGTACATTTGAAGGATTTTGTGGGTTAAGTTTTGAAGTTACTGTAAATTTGACCCTTTTAATCCTTTAGAGTTGAATAAAAAAACATATATGGTGGTGAGATGTATTAAGTATTTCGTAACAATATTATGTGTGTAAAATTAAAAACGAATCTAAGCGAGTCTCTTAACCATCGTTTACCTTGTTCAAATTTTACACTTACACTCTCAATCAATCAACTCAGGGGTTGAATTTTGGGAAATAAGGTGATTCATTTTTCATAATTTGTATTGTGAAGTAGACGCTCAATTTAAAAAAAAAATCAGACCATGATTATAACGTTTTGCACATTTGTCCCTTGTAACTCCCTCAGTACAGTTGAATGTTATAAAATCCTTTCTTAGCCGGTCACTACGTCATATGAAATGAAACTACTGACCGAATTTCACATACTCATAGCTGCTGACAGGACAATTTTTCCTTTTCTCTCCTTTTCAACGTACTTAAGAGATGGAATTTTCCACCGGTCCCTTTCGCGAATCGTCAAATCAAATGCACGCTCTCACCTGTAATAGTTGAGCACCTGGGCGAACACACCGGGATGTCTGTCGAAGAAGTATTCGTTCAGGACCGGATCGTAGTTGGCCAGCGCTTCGGTCAGCCGGCTCAATCTCGTGGCCGGTATTTTCTTCAGGGTCGCCTTGTAGGTCTCGTGCCTGATGCCGCCGACGTTCAGCACCACCCGGTTCTCGGCGTCTACGTTCAGTATGTTCATCATAGTGCCCGTGCAGCTGGCGCCTCCGGTCGATTGCGGCTGGTGACCACCTACCATGTTAACCTGCGGCGGAACACAACGACCGCGGTTTAATAATACTGAAAAAAAGAGTATAGCTATCTCAGGCGATCTAGTGGATCTAGGACATTTGGACGTAAAAAAAAACAATAATAAAAATATTTTCAAACCACATTATATAGCGAAGAAATGCAATTAAAATGATATGTAATGCTCTTTATAGTTTATAAAATAATAACACTATAGGAACGTGTAAAAGATTTATTTTTCAGTCAGCTTGAAGCTGGTAAAGTCCTAAAAAAAAAAAAATCTAAGTTGTAAATGTAGATATAATAATATTTTAAAAATAGTAAAGCGTTATCGAATAATATTTTGTAATATAATTTTTCCGTGGCATTGCCTAAAATATTTCAATTCATTAATTTTATCAAAAAAAAAACAAAACAAAATAAGCCACACATCGTACTTCACATCACGAGTATTCTTCACAGATACTTTTTGTAGAATTTTAAACAAACGATAAATCATTTCTAATAGTATAATTCTGAACGAAGGAAATTAATAATACGTATAAAGAACAATATTATAGTCATCATTTTCAACACACCCACCAAGAGTATCTGACACGAAGAGCGATAAATACCCGTGGTGCGAATTATATGTCCAACTTTCTTGTCTGTACTTTACTTTACTTTATTTTATTTTTTTTTTTTTTTTATCTAACGAAAAAAAAATTAAATGAGAAAAAAAATTGTTAGAAAATATCCAAAAAAATTTTTCACATTATTGCCCATTTATATTTATAACTCCAATTCACAATTTCGCAGTTAAGCCAATTAGTTTCTAACACGAATTTTCATTCTGTTTTTGATATTATTTGTAATAGTTATTTTTCGATATTTTTACTACTGTAGGATTTGTATACAATTTTTATAATTATAAATGATTATTTTTTTTTTTTTTTTGCTAAAATTGTGGTCTTTGGTGTTCATACAAAAATAATGATTTCTAACTACTTTGATCAGAAAATAGTTACTGCCGTTTTCGTGGAAATGCAGAAAAAGATATTCTCTATCAGCCAAAAAACCGCCATGGCCAATCTCAAAAATTTCAAATATATAGCAATGAATTTGTGCTTACATTTTTATGTGCTAATCAATAGGTTCGCTGTGAAAGATCCAAAACAAATATCAGGAATTTTAAGTGGAAATTACTGCTTAATTAAGCAGTAATTAATAAATTACACGTTTTAGAATTAATTATTTAAATTTTAAACTATTTTACACTAAAACATTTAAAATTTCTAGCAACAAAACTGCAGTTTTTTGTTCCTCTTGAAAAGTTACTGCCTTTTCCGCTGGGAATGGTGATAAGCTCTACGTACAACAAGTGATCCACTAACCTTAACATGGCGCTCTCATGTCTGTAGATAAAAAACCGGATCTACCTCTTGGACTGCACCTCCTGAGATCTGACGTGGATCGTCTCAACCGCACGCCAATCTCCCACCCCATTCTGAAAAAAAAAAAAAAAAAAAAATGACAAAAAAAAAAATTATAACGACATTGCTAATACATCAAATGTGTTTTATTATCAAACATAAAGTGTACATTGTACACACACACACACAGACATAATATAAAATATAACAACATTGAAAAATGTACTTTTAAACATTCATAAAAAAATTTAAAAAAAAAAGGATTAATAAAAAATGTATGCGTACAATTTTGTAATATATATAATATTATCATAAAAACATTATTATTATGTATTTTTTTTTTTTTTTTTTTGTTCAAAGCCGACAGTAAATTTTTACAGGAATTTCACTTGTATTTAAATTCCTACAATGTAACCAAAGAGTCGGTCGGGGTTTTTTTTTTTAATTTGTTGTTTTTCGGAAATATTTCTCTTTTTTTCCGTGTTACACGTGTCAATACAGATTGAACCTTAACTGCACTGGTGGAATACTTACCTCGAATATACTTTAAAATTCCAGGGTTCTCAACCTTTTGACATACCCTCTTTTATACTATTATATGGGGTCGCCCCTCCCCTTCACACTACTATATAAAATTGAATTATAAGTTTTTATATCCAAAATATATATATGTATGATGATAAATACATCATGACTTTAATTGATTTAAATTAATTAATAATATTATAATAATATTCTTCAGATTATTGAAAATAGTATTGGTTAGTTGTTGCACAATGATGACCGATAATCGCATACCTACTTACAAAAAAAATACAAAAAACAAAAATATAGATAACCATAAGCAACATTTTCATGTTCTGTGGTGCAATTTGGTTTTATGTGAATATTTTCACGACTCCCCTGGAATTTTGTGACGCCTCGCCAAGGGGGCGCGTCCCCCCAGGTTGAGAATCATTGCTTTAAATGATTCGAAGCGTAATCAAGCGATTTACCCAAGTCAAACATATTCGAATATCGTTTGAAAATGACGAGTGAATCCAATTTTTAAATGGTTGGAAATACAATAATAATTACTGTATTAAATAACATTCCGACGGACTGGTCATTAGTCGAGTCATGGAACTCTTTAATATTACAATTTTATAGAAAATTATCGTACGTGATTAAAGTAGGTCTTAAAACGTGGTACACTATAATTAAATCATCATCCCCATAAAGACAATAACAACGTATTTACAATTTCTCCAGCAGGAGAGCCTGCAATTAAAGAGTTTGAAACATTAATTCTTATTCTGTTTTCGATATTGTTTGTAATGGTTTTTTACATTTTCACTGTAGAATTGGTATTAAATAATATATCGCTGTATATGCATAAGTTAATAGTTTTATAATTAATAATTAATTATCAATTTTTAATTTAATGATGGTCTTTGGCAATTGTGCATAAATAATAATTTCCATATCTAAAATTAAAAGTCTTGATTTTAATGAACCCATTAAAATACATGATGATGTATGTTAATTAGGTAATTGTAATATTGTAAATGCACATAATATATAAGAGGTGCAGAATCTGTGAAGTATCTCGGTGTCATCATTGACAGATTCTTAAAATGGAATTTACATATCGGCTTAACTGTTAAAAAATTAAGGAGTATGTTTGGTAGGTTTAAAAAACTCTAAACAATATCTAAACAATATTAAAATGGTTTTCTGTGCCAACGCACAGGAATTTGTGTGTGTGGGATGGTACCTTCGATTAAATATATATATATATTTAAATTTTTCTAAGAACTACGATCAACTCGTTATTAAGGATAGCTTTTAAGAAACCGTTTCGCTCAAATACTGATTATATATTGTTTAATACTATTATGGCATTTATAATTTAAAGAAAACGCATGCTGAAGAATTACTAACAAATGTATTCTTCTATAAATTTGAAAGTGTTAGTTTCAACCATAATTATTCTACCCGTAATACAAAAAAAAAAAAAACAATATATTTAAAATAAAATGAATAAAATACCGAATTTGGTAGAAAAGATCCACTCAATAAAAGTTATATAATAAATAGTCAATAAAGTATATTAGACTTTTTAATAACTATGATCAATATTATACAAAAAGTATGTTAAGTTTAAGATAAAAAATAATTTGTAAATAATATTATATCAATTGCATTATTTCTTTTATATCTATTTTATTTTATATTATTATTATTATTATTATTAAGTTATTTTTGAGTATAATTGTTTAATATTACCTCTAAAATAAGAACTGTTGTCTCCTCCACGAATCTACCGAATCCTAATCGGAGACAATCATTTATCATTTGTATGATCTATTTGGATTTAAATTTTATTTACATAATTTCCTTGAAAATTTAAAAACGAATAAAATGTTATTATTAATCATGTCTAACCTCTTTTGTCAAAAAAAAAATTTTCCCGCAAATACACAGAAAACTATATTCTATCAGAATGCACTGTGGATTATCAGAAGAACGTTAAAAGTGTACTGCCTTTATAGTGAGGGGAGGGGTGTGGTGATTAATGCCAGGGTGAGAGTATAAGGTATGATTACGAAAACGTCACGTATACACTGTGTGATCCTGTGATCGGATAAAATAAAGTGTAAACTGAAATGAGACGTGAATCGTTGCGAATGGATGTCATTTTTTTTTTTTTTTTTTTTTTTCCCCCCGTACCAAAGTATAAAAGCGTGTTTAAACCCACGTACCATTTTTCCCGTACTACACACGTGCCAGACGTTCGTTGTAATCGCTGACGTCTCATTATAATCGGTTTGATATTACACGCTCGAGAGCGTTTTATTTATTTATTTTTTTTTATTTTTACTTTTGCGACATTTCAAAGTCATTACGGGTCGGACGAACCCGTTATTGGAAAACACAGGAAAACCTATATCGACATTATATTCCTACGAATTCCTACAGAGTCGCATTACGGGAACACGTGTACTCCGTACTGCGACGTGGTCTGTGTGTAAAATAAAAGAGAAAACGTGTGAAAACGTACCAATTCGCGTACGCGCGATTATTCGAATGGATACTGTGCGCGGGATGCGGCGCGAAATAAAAAAAATAAAAAAATACGTATAAGAAGAAAGAGAGATTTCACAATAACCGTCGAAGTGTGACTATGGTATGTACCGGAAATCATTGATAAGCTCGTTTGAAGATTTTTTTTTTTTTGGAAAATGTGCAAAACTTTAATAATATCAACCCTATTTTATTTTATATTAACACATTTAACTATGGCGTGAATGGTCAATGGATTCCATCATGGAACTAATGCGATACTTAATGCATGTTTGAATCTGATCAAAGACTAAAAACATTAGATTAGACAGGATTTAGATTCAATTATTTTTTTTTACATTCTGAACGACGTGAAGAAGCTAGTGTTTTTACAATGATGTTTATTTTTTTTATTTTATTTTCTTTTTCCGTGTACACTGTGTACAGCTTTTCGTATGGAAATACTTGTCCGAAAGTTTCGATCAGTAACTCTTTGAAACCGGATTTGCTTCTAGATGGTACTTTTGGGAGGTCATTTTTTGAATTTCTCCATTAATTCTTCAATTTTTTTTTTTTGAAAAAACTACCCAAGGTTTGACAAAAACGACTCGGAAACCATTATTTTTTGATCCAAATTTTATGAAAATTTAAACATGGACAGAAAATCATACAAGAAAGATTGTCGGAGCAAGAAAATTTTGGAAAGTGAAAAAAAATTATGGACATTTTTCTAACATTTTTTTTTTCCTTATTTGTTCTTAATACTATTAACTTTCTTCGTTCAGAATCGTTTTATTAAAGAAATTAATTTGATTTATGATTTATCGTTTCTTTAAAATTCAATACACCCACCAAGATCTTCACACCCGAGATGCGAAGAATACTCGTCGTGCGAAGAACACCCATCGTGCGAAGTATGTCCGGCTTTTTAAATTCGATTTCGATTTATAGAAGTTCAATAAATATTAATACAACATATTAGGTAGTTTTGTAGAATTATTATAATTATATAAAAAAAAGCACTATCAAAAGTATAAGTAAAAAAGCCGAACATACTTTGCACCATGGGAATTCTTCCCTCTTTGAGTGGAGTGCTCTAAGTGGGTTCATTTTGAATTTTAAAGAAACGATAAATCATTTCTTCAATAAGATCGGTGCTTCAGTTTCAAATTCAAGACAATTTTACTTAAAAATTTTTAAATTTTGTTTTGTTTACAGAATAATTTTATTTTTTTGCATAGCCAGTCAGTGATGTCAGTGATTAACTGGAAAAAACATTTGATGAGGAAAAAAGTGTTAGAAAAATTTTTTCAAAATGTTTTTTACACATTTTCAAAATCTTCATCACATTATTTTCATCATCATTATTAATTTTTCAATTTTCATAAAATTTGGGGATAAAAATATAGAATCCGAGGCGTTTTTTCAAATGTCTGGGAGTTTTTCCCAAATATTGACAACACTTTTAACAATTCCGAAAAACTAGACGTCTCAGAAGTATCCACTAGAGGTGAATCGTGATTCAAAAACTTACAGGTCCAAACTCTTGGAGAAATTGTTCCATATGAAAAAGTGTTGATGGTAAAAAAATAAAAATAAATATAAAAAATAAAACATCATGAAAATTCACTCAGAATCTAAAACAACAGTGATGACTACTACACAGTTTTGGCTATGAGTCATCTTTAGATTACACGGTTTAAGGTTTCAAGGAAAAATCTCCTTAATAACCATTTAAAACGTATGAAAACGTGTACGAATATTATTTAAATATACGAATTCGATTTATGGGGTTGTTTCATAAGTATAGTAATTTTATACTCACGTACTGTTTATAATATAATAGTTTAATAGAATTATTAAAAAAAAAAAAAAACACAGCCAAAAATATAATAAAAAATAACGATAACTACTAGTTTCGGTTACGAGCCACCTTTAGATTACATAGTAGAAAAGTTTTAATGAAAAAATCTCACTACTAACCGTTTGAAATTTATGAAAAAAGAAATATACAACATTCTACGTGTAACGCACAAATTCGCGTTATTACTTTATTCGTTTAAAATTTTTTTTTTTATATATATATGAATACTTTTTATACGTGGTCTGTAGACGGCTCAAAGTCGAAACTGGTAGTTACCGTTATTTTTTATTATACTTTTAGTTGTAAATTTTTAATAATAATTCCACGAAAATATTTCATTATGTATTGTAAAAAAAGTCGATGAAAGATATCTTTAAAAGTGATCAGGCCTATCACGAGTGTTCGATTATATATCCTCAGTCTCGAATAAAAAGTGTGCACTTAGCTCGTCGAGGTATTCTTCGCACGACGGGTGGGTATCTCTTGACGGGTGTATTGAATTTTAAAGAAACGATAAATCGTTTCTTCAATAAAACGATTTTGAACGAGGGAAGTTAATAATATAAAGAACAAATGAGGAAAAAAAATGTCCAAAATTTTCTTTCGCCCACAATCTTTCTTATATTATTTTCTATCTACGTTTAAATTTTCATATAGTTCGGATTAAAAAAAATGATGGTTTCCGAGTCGTTTTTGTCAAATTTTGGGTAGTTTTTTCCAAAAAATTATTGAAGAATTCAAAAATTCAAAAAATGACCTCTTTAAAGTACCATCTAGAAGCAAATCCGGTTTCAAAGAGTTACTGATCGAAATTTTTGGACAAGTATATCTACACGAGAAAAAGTGTTTATAGGAAAAAAAAAATGAACATCATTGTAAAAACACTAGCTTCTTCACTTCGTTCAGAATCTAAAAGGCATTGAATTCGGAAACATTTCAAAAGGGCTGCTCATCGTGGACTAAAAATTTTCATTGCCACGATCGGAGAAAGGGAGACAAAGGGACACGTTCACCCCTGGAGAGATGTTTCGTCGTGATTACGATTACAGTTTAAAACGCAGGTAATCTAGTAATTCATTCGTACAACTCGCGACTTAATTTAAGTTTAAGATTTTAGTTTAATAAGTTAACATTAATGCATTGTTTGTGACGTGTCTGTACAAGGATTTCGGATATACGCGTAACTTTCACCACGTCGTATTTAGTTTAATTAATTTAATCTGCACTTTTCAACTATTTCGAACAATCCTAGCACGATCCTAAGCCCAGCGAATATTTTGTAATTTAATAATTATTTACTTATAATATGTAATTGATTCAAAATTTTATGCTGCTCTTAACGTTTTTTCAAAATAATCGACTGCTATTTTCAAACATTCGATTCGAACTACACGCTGTTATTCGATTCGATTAAATATATATTTTATTTGATTAAAATGTGATAAGTTCTTTTATTTACGATGATATATTTTTTTTGTTTGTTTGACCAAAATCAAATTCAATACTCACATACAATATTACCGTTTCAGCAGATTAGCACGATTTCGATTTTTTCTATAGTATCAAATTTAACAAGGAAATAAAAAAATAGTACTAGAGTTAGAAAGTAGTCGAGTAAATGTAAAGACATATTATTATATTTTATTTGAAAATAAACTGCATCCCTCCAAAAAAAATTTTGCGATGGAAATGATGAAAATAAAAGTTTATAGATATTTTCAAATAAAATTCTAAATCCGAAAACTTTCATAATTAATATGTTATAATCAGGGAAGTTATCCATTTTTTTTTTTTTTTTTTTGTTATTATTAGTTTAAGCGAGGTCAGTAAGGTTAGTTACTTAAGTAAACAAAAGAAAATTGGAAAAATTAATAAATTTTAAATTAATATGGTTGAGAATTAAATTTTTTTTGGCAATTATGACTAAGGTATGCTAAAAGTATGACAATTTCTCAAAGAAAAATCAGTGCAAAAAAAGAATATACCAAAGTATTTACGTACACTTACACTTTTTCTTTAGTCGAAAAACAGGTTAAAAGCTTTCTTTTTTTAATAACTTAAATAATTCTCATAAAATACCGAGTTAAGTTAAGAGTATTTCTAAAAGAAATGTCAACAAGTTATTAACCGAGTTAATAGTTATTTTAAAATTAATCAAAGAAAATAGTAAAAAGTATCTTTTGAAAAAAAGAAAAAAAACGTTTTCGAACCTTTTCACACTAAGTTAATAGACCCACACCCACATACACGTTTTACCCGAAGTAATTTCCTCGCGAATATTGCGCTCTACACCAGTGGTTCTCAACCTGTGTGTCGAGACACCCTAGTGTGTCGCGAATTATTGTTAGGTGTGTCGCCAAAAAAAATTGTTTATTTATATTTTAGATTTTAAACTATATAAACCTTGTATTGTAAAGAAAGGTTCACACTACACCGTTTATAAAAAATATCTCACTGAATTTTTTTACGAAAATGTAAAATCTTAAACGACATAAATTTATAATTTTAAATTTTGGATAGAGCGAAGAAGCTAGTGTTTTTCACAAAATCTTTTAGAATCAGAATTTACACCTAGAATATGTACTTTTGTAAGGTTATTTTTCGAAATCATCCAATATCTTTACAACATTTGGAGATAACTACATAAAATTTAACAAAAATGCCTTCAAAACTCTTTTTTTTATCTCCAAATATTATGAAAATCTTAAGATAGATACCGGATAGACAATAATATTATGAGTAATAACACTTTTTTCTCGTCAATTTTTCGTTCTTTTCTCAGTCAATAGTGGAATAATAAAACTGAACGAGTAAAAAATAAATTTATCGTTTCTTTTTAAATTTCAATACACCTACCAAATGTACCTCATCATACAAGGTTAGGAAGAATAACCCCATAATGCTAAGTAAATTAGTTTTTTTTTTTTGTTTTTAATAAACTGTTATCAAAATTGTGATAGCTAACAAACAAAGACGATTATTATTATTTTTTTCAAAAATACAATAACTGTACTTAGTGTGTCGCCGTTTTTATGGGGATCTAAATTAGGGTGTCGCCGTTTATAAAAGGTTGAGAACCACTGTTCTACGCACTGTCGTTTCGAATGGTGGTATGACCGGAGCACGTGTCGTTCTCGACGGTAATTTAGTTACACACCGAGTTACATCATCATCATCATCATTTCCCGGCTAACACTCGACCCGATTAACACTTTAAACTTTCTAACTAGACACGGTCAGGTGTACATTACATTAAAATAGAAAATGCCCTCAGCTTTGAGTTATACGTTTATACAGGGTAGGATTTTTTAAGCGTGCTCACCCCCATTTTTGGCCGTAAAAACGCAAAATTTGGGATTTCTTTACCGGAATGTTCGAGTTACTTTTGATGTGTTGAAATATTAAAATTTGAACGACTAGTTTTTGAATTATTCAAATTTAAATATTAAGGAAAATCGTCACTTGGGCACATATTTTTTAATTTATTCCTAATATAGGTAAATAAATGAGATAAGACGTCCTGACCAATATTAATATTTTGTAAATGTAAAATTTAATCTCGTACACACACGACATGACTATCTATGAACATTTTGACCTAATTATTATTTCTGATTAAAGGATAATAATTGAGTAGATTTATAATAATTACGAACTCTTCGTACGTAGTAACTAAATAAATGCGCCCAAGTGACAATTTTCCTTAATATTAAAATTCGAATAATTCAAAATGCTACTCGTTCAAATTTCGATTACAATACATCGAAATTCACAGAAAAATAACCCGAATATAATTATTCCGTGAAATAAAATAGGGGGTAGCCATTTGAAAAAAGAAAGTTTGTATCTCCACAGGACACCCTTAAGGTGACATGGAAAAAATGATTTATGGAAAATATTTGGGTTTTATAGTAACTTGAACATTGCGGAAAAAAAATTCCAAATTTTGCAATTTTCACGGCCAAAAATTGGGGATGAGCACGCTTAAAAAATCACCCTGTATAATAAGTCCTTTGGTTTTTGATTCGTGTGGAGTATAATACGCAGTGGTGTTGAGTCGGGATGGCTATTTTTTCTTTATTTTTATTATCTGGACAAAGGTAAAAATAAATTAGCCGAAATTTATCTAGAGATAAAAAAATATTATCTAATTACAAATTCAGAAAAAATATTAAACTCTCTTTTTACTTTTGACCACTTGTTGTCATTGTACCTCAAGATGGTAAACTGCTTAAGAATTTAATTTGATTTTTAAATCGAGATTGCACGGTAAATTATTTCTTTTTTAAAACAATTGAAATAATGTAATAAAATATAGAGGTAGACTCGGAAGTATTGTGACAGAAAAGTAATTATGTCTTACTCTTAGTTTAAATAATGACAAAAAAAACACATATTATACAACAATAATGGTAGAAAATACTATAGACACGGTAACTAAAACAATTTTCACGGCCAAAAATGGGGGTGAAAATC
>JAIPRM010002112.1:0-32445 GCA_025469315.1 Stegophylla sp. TES_Ste_2020 | reverse complement strand
TATGATTATCTGAGTTATGAATTACCTACCTAAAAAAATAATACCTAGTAGTTCTTAGAAATTAGGTAGGTGGGTGGTGGTTTTATGAAGCGTGCTCCTGGAGTTTCAGTTACTCAAGCCGCCACTGATACAATCTATACCTACAATCTACATGGTTTTGTTTAAGTCACCAAAAATTAAAATACCTTAAGTAAAATGCTCTTCATTTAATTATAAATTTTTTATGCATGAATTAATAAAACAAAAAAAAAATAATTAAATCAATATTTTTTTTTTTTACACATTTAGCTACTTTTTTAATACATAAATGCATACATATTTAATTATTGACAATTGCATAGATATATTTAATATTACAATCATGATGAACCTTCTTTCAAAGTTACCTACATCACAAAGTTACCAGCAAAAGGATAGGGCTGATTATAGATTCCGAGAAAATTAAATTTATATACCGTATCCTGAACTTAAATTTTACCTCGCATCTATTAAAATTAAAATTATAGGAATAATTATGTTTAAAATTTATCGATGGAGATATTATTTTATATATAAGTATATATATATATATATATATATTATATAATTTAATTGTGATAAGAAGCCATATCTAAATAATAAATTATTACTTCCAAGCCCTGAAACTATTGAGCTAGTAATTCCACCTGCAATAGTAAAATATGACATTGTGAATTTCAAGTTCAACAGAAAAAAATAGGATAAATGTCCAAAAACACATTCAATTATTTTCATAGAGTAAATGTAACTGATATTTAATCAATTAATAAACATGGGTTAAAATTACTACTTACTAGTAGGTATATATTAAACATATTTTGTGATTTATAACCTCTGATTTGTTTTTATTGCAGTTCACAGATGCTTTCTTTTTCAAATTATGATTGGGTCGAAAAAGCAAAAAAAAAAACTGAAGCCGACTCGAACGCCAAATTACAAATTCTAAAATTTTTAAAAACTGAAGCAAACAATAATAATATCCGGCTATAAAGTATTATAATATATGTATATTAGATAAGAAAAAAATCCTGATTATTATTATTAATAATATTTTTTGTAGAGCTTTTTAAGGATATCGAATCTAATTTAAAATTTATAATTATCATAAATAATTTTTAAAATTTAATTATATACCTTAAGTATTCTTCACTCCTCGGGTGAGATTTGATGGGTGTGTTAAATTTTAAAGAAACAATAAATCATTTCTCTGATTAAACGGTATTGAATGGAGCTTTAGTTTATACAAGACAATATGACGATTTTAATTCAAAAATATAAACTTTATTAATATTACAAAAAAATGATTTTTTACTTAGCCAGTTTTATATTTACCGAGCGAATGGGAGAAAATATTCATGAGAAAAAATTGTTCACATTATCAAAATTTTCCTTCGCCAAAATATTTTTCATATTATTGTCTATTTATATTTAAAATTCCATAAAGTTTGGATTGAAACGAGATATTTTTCGAGTATTTTTTTGTGAAATTTTTGTTAATTTTACCCAAATTTTGAAAAAACTATTGAGAATTTTAAAAATCCACCTGTGAAAAGTATCATCCAAGAGACGAATCGTGATTCATAAAGTTGCTGTTCGAGACTTGTAGACTAGTATTTTTATACAAAAAGTTGTAAAGATAAAAAAGGAAGAAACATCATTGTAAAAAAATTAGCTTTTTCCATCCACCCATGAATCTAAACTATCCAAAGTATTCAACAGTAAAAATAATATTTTAACAATAATATTCGGTTATAAATCCTTATGAATAAAAAAAAAATAAAACTAGAATAAAAGATTGCTCAAGATTTCACTTTTTTTGTTTATTTTTCGATGTATGTTAATAGTGGATCTCTGCGAATTGCCAGTTGTATGGCCCCACACCTTTTGTTTCTTTTGTTACTACCTTTTGTTTACACTGTGCGTAAAATTTGGGAAGATGATCCCAAAGGTGGTTCTCAAACTTTTATACACGATTCTTCATTTTAATATATATCAAATTTGTGAAAATTCATTTGATCAATTGATCAATCTTCATCGAGATAATAATAATTATTAGAAGACACTAGCAAAACAATTAAGTAACACTATAAATGTGCGGGTGCTATTCGTCAACCGTTAATTGTTCAAAACTATAATGTAGTTACTACCTAAATTACTATTTACTAATTAAATAATGTAATAAAAAACCATTTATAATAATTCAAAAACCACTTGTTCTAAATTTGTTTTTCAACATATTGAAATTCACAGAAAAATTACCGAAATAAAATTCCTTACTTAAAATATGGATTTGCCGTTTGAAAAAAATAAAGTTTGTACCTCCACAGGAAATTCTTTAGGTGACACGAAAAAATGAATTAGGTATAGAAAATATAGTTTTCATAGTAACTTGAACATATCGAAAAAAATCCAAATTTTCGCGTTTTTATACGGCCAAAATAGAGGGCTCGCGCTGTATCATATTTATTCATTAGAGTTTTCCATACCTTTATTACCGGAATCACCTGTAAAGAAATCAATATGAGTTACAGACGCAAATGGAAGCAGTTGATTTTTTTTTTTTATAGAATTAAACTAAAGAATATAATATGCACTTTTATTATTGACAATATATTACGCCCATCGTTAATACATAATATATTTTAATGTCTATAATAATCGTACCGTTATTTTGATCTAAATTAAAATAAAATATATTGTATAATATATCCATACTTTTCTTATCACCTGTAATAAATAATAAAGGTTAGTTTAAAGTGATAAATTATTATGGTCTTAAAATTATACTAATAGTAGATGTATGAATTTAAAATTTCATCTCCAACTATTTAAAGAATATTTTACAATTGGTTCAGTTAAATTTGCATATTACAGAATATTAATAATGGAAACATGACCCGTGGATTACGACAAGACAAACATGGTGAGTTGATTATATTTTATTTTCAGGACATTTCCAACGAATATTGCTAGAAACTCATACCCAACTATGAGAAAAGAGAGGAATATTAATAAAGGCTTAAATTCCACATCAGATTCTTTTAAGCTCCTTCCCCTTCTTTACGGGACGTTAAGTCCTTTCAAAAAAATAAAATTGAAAGAGTGGTGATTCAAAGATATTCCAATTTAATCTTAATAGAAAATATATAATAATGTGTCAACATTATTATTGATAGATGCTTTTAAACTTATGATTAGAAGTTAGGCAAATGCCGATAAAACGGGTTTGTTATACTCAAACAAAGAATAAAGACGGTATGAATTATTTATTTATTTGTTCCATCTATGTATCTACGTATTACTTAAACATAATACTCGTAACATCAAGATATTATAGGTAGAAAGAAGTAAGCAATAGGATAATCCAGAAAATGTTTCAATAACAAATAGGATACAAATGTTGAAATGCTAATTAACCCCACGGCTGTAACCAGAATGTGATATTATTCCATGCCTATGGTCAGTGTCAAGTTTTAATCAGCGTATACAATTTGAAAAAAATACATATTGAAATTTTAATCAATAATCTCAGAATATAGCTAATTTATACAATTAATATTATTTAATTATGTATAAAATCATGACGGTCTCATTATTGGAGAATAGCATACAAAATAAAATAGTAAACACATTACCAGCAGCACAAGCAAAATCCAATGTCATGAATAATGCCAGTAATATTACAATTGAGTAGATTTTAAAAGAAGCCATATTGTAGACGTTAACTAAAATAAAGCGAATTTTAAAATTTTCAAAATATCGCGGACACTGCAGTTACAAATAACACGCATAAGATATTTAACTCGGAATGCGTTTAAAAGGTAAAAACGATATTAATTTAAACATTTACACTCAATATCTGTGTTGTAAAAACTTAAAATGTAAAATAAATAATTCTTTTTGTCTTTAATCAACTGATAAAATAATGCTAACTGAATAGCAAAATCGTAAACCGTTTAAAACATATATACATGTTGTTTAGTGGTCTCAAGGTCGTAACTGAAAATAAATTTCGGTGTTGATCCAAAAGGATCCAAAGAGATTTTTATTATTGTTATTGTTAAATTATATATTTTTATCGGATTGTTGTCAGTTTGTCCAAATTTCAGGAGGTGAAGGGATCCGGACCCCTAGACCTACCAGTGACGGCATCGGCATCTTGTGCCATTTAATTTGTAATGCTGTTAAAAGCTTAAGACTATAAAACGCGAAATATAAAATAACACGATGAGAAGAAAATATACGTGTGTAAAAATATTTTAAACTCGTAATAAATAATTTAAATATTCATTAAAAAAAAATAAGCATGTTTCTAAATTTCTGTTCTACTTTATTTTTGACCATAGATTATCTGATATGTTCAAGTTTCCAATAGATTCTATGGTTTCACAATGAAATTTATTTTTCTCTATTTATTTCTTCAGAGATTATTAAGTTCAAAGTAAAAAAAAAAAAAAAAAATTAAATTACAGTTTACAAATATCGAGTTTTAATCTGAATTCATAAGTAAATATGACTGTAACAAATATTGTTCCGATGTTACCTGCACAAACATAAACCATGATATGTTGCCAGATTTTATATTCAAAGTTGAACGAAGAAACTATTAATTTTACAATTATGTTTTTTTTTTTACTTTTTGTTTTTCGTGGAACACATTTTTGTATAGAATTACTTGTAAAAAAGTTTCATAATTCAATATATTACATCAGAAATGATACCCTTTAACCACTTTAAAGAGATTGCTAATCGAAATTCTCGATACTTTTTCCAAAACAGAGGAAAACCTGTCAAAATATTGAGTAAAAAGAGTAAAGTTAAGTAAATTAAAGGAAAGTAAAACACTAATTGTATTTTTAGCAAGAAATTATACTCAAGGCACACATTTCACATTTGTGGTATTGATATAATTTATTATATTATGACATGATTAATTATTTAATTACAAAATAAATGTGCAAGTATAAATATAACAAATTATGTATACAATTAACAGACTTCATGGAATCTTTTTGGCTATTAAAATATGATATTAATAATAATACATCTTTAATATTAGTTTATATGAAGAACAATAGTTAATAAAAATAATATAAAGAAATAGAAAAAAAAAAAATATTAAAAATAAAAATTAAATGCAAGTATTTGCAAAAGTATAAGGTATGTTTATAGACAAACTCATTTTAGTTACAATACAAATATTTGTCTGAATAATATGTTAAATATTTCAAAAAATAATAATAAACATAAAAACTAAACAAATGTAAATTATAAATAATTAGATTATAGCTAACTGTTACTGTTACATTTTGTGATAATTCTCACTTTATTGCTAGGTAAATTATAATTTCTTTTCCGGTAGATATGTTGTTAATTTTATCAATCATTTACCAAGCGCTTTAAACAAAAATAATGATTAATTGATATTTTGTTAATAATGTTAAATAGATAAATTAAGTATGGACTTTACTCACTGGTTGGTTTTGTCGCAGTTTTCCACATAATCTCTAGATTGTTAATACAAAAATTTGTTATGAGCGATATTGTTCAAAATAAAGAAATTAAGTTTATCATAATCTACAGTTTCGATGTACAGGGTGATTTTTTAAGCTTGAACATTCCCTTTTTTGGTCATAAAAGTGCAGAAATTCGATTTTCTTTTAAAACTATGTTTTCCAAAACTTATTTTTTCCATGTCACATTTAAGATGTCTTATATGGAGATACAAACTTTTCCTCAAATAGCAACCCTATATTTTAACTGCAGAATTTTATTCAAGTCATTTTTCCGTGAATTTTAATGCATTAAAATCAAAATTCGAATAAGTAGATTTTGAATTATGAACTTCTAAGTATTAAGTGTATAGTGCTGTTAGCATACAATATAACATAACACGTAGAGAACTTAATATGCATCCACGAGACTATATTTTCCTTAATTATTAAATTTGAATAACTCAATAATTAGTCGTTTGGATATTGATTTCTATACATGAAAATTCACCGAAAAATAACCTGAATAAAATACTGCAGTTAAAAAAAAGTGGTTGACATAAGAAAAAAAGTGTGTATTGCCACAGTACAACCTTAGAGTGACATGAAAAATAAAATGCTTTATGAAAAACATAGTTTTTATTCCGGATAGAAAAATCCCAATTGGTACAAAAATGAAAGTGAGAATGCTTAAATAATCACTCTGTATTATATTCAATCAATTGATCCAAAGTCCAAAGATTTGTATATACAAGCCTCATTCAAATCGGCTCCATATATATAAAAATACTATTCAAGTTCCATTATAATTATTTTAAATTTTGTTCTGAAACCTACTCAGCTTTTCAAAGATCAAGAATTTTCTTAATAACACATCAAAATCTTCAACCAAGATCAGTTAAGTTAGAAGTGTGTCAAACATTTTCTAATTTCAGTGGTAATAGATCTAGAGAGACTAAGTCATATTTTCCTTTTTTTATTTCATTTTCCGGTATTTTCAATTGAATTCTATCAAATAACATCTTTTGAAAACCTTCTTTTTTTTTTTTTGCTTTACACAAGCTGTATATACGTAAAATTTGAAAATTATAAAAAAGTAATTTTTAAATGTTTCAGGTGAATAGGATTATACAAAATTCAAATTCAACCAACAATTTTATTATTATTTTTTTTTTTTTATTAAATAAAAATATTTTTATGCATGTGAAATTTAATCTACTAATGTAGTAATGTACATAATATCAATATAAATATAAAAATTAAATTAAAAACCATTTTAAGTGCATTTTATTCTATAATTTTTGACATATTATATTGCAATTTTTTTTGACATTTTATATGCATTTTTTAAAGTTTTTTAGTGCATTAAATTCACAGCCCTAATAATAGGTTTGTGGGAAGTCTCCCTAGACTAAGATCTAGTAGAACTAAGGGCCACGAATCTTATCTGTATCTAGAAATAACAGCTAGTAGATCAAATGAAATTTATTAGAATATTCCTAAACACTTTGTTAACATGTATACTAATACTGTTTACTTTTACAAGTTAAAGCGGACAATATTAAAATAAATTATAGTTTAGCAATTTTAATTTAACAATTATTTCACATAGATGACGTCCGATAATAATGATTCTAAAACAGTTAGTATTGTGATAACTGATTTAGATATTTATAATTTGATTATAATTTAACTATTTTTATTTATTTTACAACGATGGCCTCCGACTATAATAATTCTAAAACAGTTTTATTCATGAACATCCTACATCAGGTTTGAATGAATTTGAATATTTTTTTCTTTTTTTTTAGGGGAACTTGTCCCATTGATGCACATGATGTTCTTGGATAGAAATGTAATTCATTAAGCATTTCATATTTTATATCATAATTAATAAAACAAAAAAAAAATTATTCCATAATTTTATTGTCCTGAGATGAGTAGATTTATGTACTGTATCTTGGACTTAAAAATTTACCTCTTATCTATCAAAATTAAAATTATTGGGATATTATGTTTACAATTTATCGATGGAAATATTATTATGTATATATATAGTTTAATTGTGATAAGAGATATTATCTAGATATCTGGATAATAAATTATTACTTCCAATCGCTGAAGCTATTGACATAACAATTCCACCTGCAACAGTAAAATATAACATTGTTAATTTAATGTTTAATAGAAAAGAATACTGAATAGGATAAAATAAATGTCCAAAAATACATTCAATTATTTTCATAGTGTAAACATAACTGATATTTAATTAATTAATAAACATGGATTGAAATTACTACTTACTATTAGGGTATATATTAAACATATTTTGGGATTTATAACCTCTGATTTGTTTTTATTGCAGTTCGCAAGTGCTATGTCAAATGCTCGAAATTCAAGTGTCATAATGCTGAGTCTCATAAAATTCGTTTTCAAAAAATCATATGTTATAAAAGTGATTTATCGTAAATGTTATTTGTTATATATAAAAGAAAAAAGTAATTTTTCAAATTTCTCAAATTTTATTTCAGGAAAACTACCCAAAATTTGATAAATAGACACGGAAACAATAATTTTTTAATCCAAACTTTATGAAAATTTAAACATAGATACATGAGAAATATTTTGGCACAATAAAATTTTGAAAATGTAAAAAAGAGTTTTGGATGTTTTTTTCCAACACTATTTTTGTTCTCATTAAATTTGTCCCCCTTTATTTATTAGATAAGGTAAAGTATAGTAAATTAAAGTAAAGTAAAATAAAGTAGGTAACGTAAAGTAATTTTTCTGTGAACTATGGTGTATTGAAATCAAAATTTGAACGAGTAGTTTTTGAATTATTCAAATTTAAGTGTTAATGAAAATAGTCTCTTGGTTGCATATTTAGTTATCCACGAAGTACTCATGCTCAAAGCACCATATTATCCTTCATACTTAAATTTAAATAATTAAAAAAATACTCGCTCGAATTTTGATTTTAATACCTTCAAATTCACAGAAAAATGACTTACATAAAATTCTGTAGTTAAAATATGTGATAGCCATTTGAAAAAAAATGTTTGTCTCTACATAACATCATTAAGATGACAATTAACTCAAATATTCAGAAAAAACTGACTTTTTGCATTTTTACGACTACAAAAGGGGGTGAGCACACTTAAAAACTCACCCTATATTTAATATAATATATAGGATGAGTTTTTTTTTAATGAATATATCGAGTATCGAATATATATATATAAATATATATGTGTAAATATTTGGTAGAGTTTTCTGTACCTCCTTGACTGGTACTGGAACTGGAACTGGAACTGGAACCTGAACTGGAACTGGAAGTGGAACTGAAACTGGAACTGGAACTTAAACTGGAACTACCTGTTAAAAAATATAACAATAGTTAAAGACACAAATGGACGCAGATAATTTTTTTATAAAATTATAACCAAGTATATATACTTTATGATAAAATAAACAGTTAAATTTTCCCGTTTATTTTCTTTATTATTTCATTACCTATTTAAGTTTTAAAACATTTTCATTTTTTTTTAAATATTTATTTCATTATTTTAATAAAAGTTATTGAGTTTCACTCACCTCCAGAACTGATTTCGATATCAATTTAAATGTATTACATAAGAAAGCATATTGGTTTGAGGCACTATATTTTTTATACTTAAATTTGAAAAATTCAAAAATTACTTGTTCGAATTTTGATTTCAATACATTTAAATTCACAGAATAGTGACCTAAATTCAATTCCGTTTTTAGAATAGGTGATTGTCTTTGAAAAAAGATTGTATCTCTTCTACAGGACATACTCGTGGTGACATGTAAGAATGAGAGTTATAGAAAACATAGTTTTGATGGTAACTTGGACATTACGAAGAAAAATTCAAATTTTGGTATTTTACTTCCAAAAAAAAAAAAAAAATAGGTAGAACACGTTAAAAACTCGCCCTGTATTTATATACACTATTCATATACTTATAACTATATATATATATATATATATATATTCGGTGAAGTTTTCCATACCTGATTTGCTACTTGAACTTGAATAACCTGTAAAAAAATTAACATATATATTATGTATATATATATATATATGTTTAAGTAGTAAAAGGTAAAAACTAAGTGGTTTTATACTATACGTTTTATGTGTTGTATACATATAAAGGTAAGTATAATACGAGTTTAACACCCTTATGTATTATACGTTCCAACCCTGTTAATTTTAGATTCTTAGTGGAGCAAAGAAGCTAGTTTTTAGAATCTGAGCGAAGCGGAAAAGCTTATGATTTTACAATGATATTTGTTTTTTTATTTTTTTTCTCATCCTGGAAAAACTTTTTCGTATAGAAATACTTATCCAAAAGTTTCAATCAGTACCTCTATAGATCCAAAATCACACAGATTGTACGATGGTACCTTAAAGAGATCATTTTTCGAATCTCTAAATACTTTTTTAAAAAGCGAAAAATTGACAAAAAACGACAAAATAGTTTTTTTAACATAACTTCAAAAATAATGTACCCAACTAGAAATATTGAAACATTCACCAACTATTAAAAATGGTCACGAAAATACTTCATACAAATTTCAAAAACATTTAATCAATTTTTAGTTAAGTAAATCATTTTGAAAATTTTAGAAATTTCTCGTTTTTTGTTAGTTTTAGGAAATAAAATTTTCATTTCTTGATATTAAGACTTAAAATTTTAATATAAACACACTCATATAATATATTCATTATTCATATATATATATAAATATATATATATATACATATATATTCATGTATATATTCTAATTTTATTAATCTGAAAAAATCTCGAAGAAGATTTTTTCATTGAATGCTAAAGGGCCACATGTTGCCGATTCCTGATCTAGAGGAAAATCCTGTTTCAAAAAGTTGCTGGTCGAAAAAACTTTTGTACAAGTATAATTTATACGAAAATTTTCACACTTAAAAAAAAAAAAGATATAATCAAAAATAAAAAAACATAAAAACACTAGCTTCTCCACTCAGAATCTAAAACGATTTCACTGAGTCCCCTTTGTCGCGCACGCGATTTGATTTACCACGCTTTTGCCCTTACCTCGCGTATAGTCCGCAAAAGTTCCAGTCACCTATTTATTATGAGAACAATCCTAAATTAGTTCGTTATCGCCACTGATAATAATTATAATGACAATAATATATTATACTCACGAGTAATCCCAAGCACGTGAGCAAAACATAAAAACATAATTTAGAAAAAACTTTCATTATCACGTGTACTGGGGTTTCGAATTTACGTCCCTAAAACGACAAATCGATAGGTTTTCGTCAGTTAATCATTCAAATTTCAGGGGTTAAACGCCTTTAAAACAAGGTAATCAAATTGAATGCAATAAAAGATGTCCTTTGTCCCTGATCAATATTGCATAATATTATGTAAATAATAATAACATAAGCGTGAACGCAATTATAAAATTAAATTAGAAAAAAAAAAAATTGTCACCAAAATTTTTATTTGATTTTTCTAAATGATTAAATTTTGAATACCAAAATACCGATCTAAATATTAAATCCCCAGCGATTTGATTTTAACCCGAAAAAGCATACTTCGCACCACGGGTATTCTTTACTCCTTGGGTGTGTAGAATTTTAAAGAAACGATAAATCATTTCTTCAATAAGACTATATTCTGAACGAAGGAATTTGATAATATAAAGAACAATAATAATAAAATAATAGTCGTAATTTTCAACACACCCACCAAGAGTATTTGACCCAAAGAGCGAAAAACACCCGTGGTGCGAAGTATGTCCGGATTTCTTATATTTATACTTTGCTTTACTTTACTTTGCTTTTTTTTTTGTCTAATAAATAAAAAAAAGGAAAAATATTTAATGAAAGCAAAAAAGTACTAGAAACATGTCCAAAATATTTCTCATATTAATGTCTATATTTATGTTTAAATTTTCTTAAAGTTTTGATCAAAAAATTGTGGTTTCCGAGTCTTTTTTTTTTTGTGTCAAATCGCGGGTAGTTTTTCCCTTCAAAAAAAAAAATTGAAGAATTCAAAAATTCAAAACACGGTCTCATTTAAGTAACAACTAGAGGTAAATCCGGTGGTCCGTCATTAGCCCACGTATGAAGTCATTGAATACCTATATATATGTATATATTGTATGAATATCGTACAGGTCTGCCAAAAATTATTACTAGGACCCAGATTCCAATGCAAAATGCATATTATTTATTTTGGTGATCTTAGGCAATGCTTTCCAAGTAAATAATTTGTTTCTTGTAACAGAGAACTCAAAAGTAAAACTTTTATTTTGCATTTTTTCAGTTTTAAAGCATATTTTAGCATTTTTCGGTCATTTTATTCATTTAAAGGCATATTTCAACAATATACTTACAACTTTTATGACGAATAGTATCTGTACATAATACGAATCAATGATTTAAATTTAAATAATTCAAAATATTATACATTTTTTGGGGGTTTTTCTTAAAGATATCTATAAATCTTTCTATAATTGTGATAATGTCTATATTTTATCTTTACTTATGAATGTCTAGACTTGGCAGATGGCAAATAAGAAAACAAATTAAAATATAAAAACACA
This sequence comes from Stegophylla sp. TES_Ste_2020, assembly GCA_025469315.1. Classification (NCBI taxonomy): domain Eukaryota; kingdom Metazoa; phylum Arthropoda; class Insecta; order Hemiptera; family Aphididae; genus Stegophylla; species Stegophylla sp. TES_Ste_2020. The sequence goes on along the minus strand of JAIPRM010002112.1, from coordinate 20,314 downwards.
AAGGACCTTTTTAAGAGTATTTTCATAGTAAAATGCATTTTTTAAGGGCATTTTTCGACCGTTTTTAGTGCATTTAAATCCGAGTCCTAATTATTACCAAGTAAAATAAATACGTTTGAAATACGTCTCACTTGATTTCAGAATATTTTGAATTCCGATACGTAGTTGAATGGTTGTCTCTGGTGTCGCGAACTTCCACGTGAATGTAGACGAAATACAATAATGAAGTGTAAAATCGTACAGTAGTAATATGTTTACTAATCCACTGAATGGATTTTTTCGAAAATGAAAATAAAAAAAAAAAACAATCGTGTTGTATTGATTTAATTTATGATGATGCAATATGTATACAAAAACAAAAATAATTATAGTAAACATAACAGTATTTGAAATCGTAATATTACGTCATTCCCCTCGTATTTGTCTGTTTTTTACATAATATTTTTCGAATTGCTGTTAATTTCATCACATGTGTTTCTCAGAAATGTATAGATATAATATTTACAACTGTCTCTAAACGTAACCAAACATATTTTTTAAACTCGTTTAAAATTTGGTGTACTCACTAATTAAATGTTTTGCTGCGTACAACAACAGATAGTGTCGAATAGTTTGGCCATAGAGTAACGTCATAGAGACGGCATTTAAGATCAGCTTTGAGGCGATTAAAGACCACCTGGCACAATGCCACCATCACTTTTAATGAGTAAAATTAATTTAATGAGTCGAATTTCAATAAATATAATAGGTACATTTATTTAAAATTAAATATTAAACGAATTCTTTTTTACTTTGTAAATTGTAATAATTGGTACGTTAGTATATGTGATGTGACCTATTCAAATATCATACATTTTTTTTTTTTTTTTGGGGGGGGCTAAAAATACTTTTGGGGGTGCTAAGCCCCCCTAGCCCCCCATATATTTGCGCTTATGACGTCGATCGAATGAAATGTGATGAAATAATTTTCAAGTATCACATAGTCTTAGAATGTAAATTTTTTTAGACGAATAAAAATCCATTAGAAGAGATTTTAATGAAATTCGAATTTTTTTTTTTGTATAATTCTAACTAAGGTAAAAATTTGTATTATTAATTGTTAAAGTATAGGATTTCACAGTATGTGATTTATCTTTTGATTTTTTCAAATATTACATGAATTTTGTAAAATTTCAACTCATTTTCGTTTAATATATTCTATTCTCTGTGAAATTTTAAATTTTATAGTTATCAATAAGTTATAAAATATAAAACTAATCTAACCTAACCTAACCTAGTTGGTAAAATTTGTTCGAATACTTTCCTTTCATATTTATATAATCATATATAACCTTATCTTATTTCAAAAACGTATTTTACAGGATTTGTTGAGTATAACTTATGACATCTATTGTTTCGCGTAAAAAAAGCTAAATATACATCTGCCATGGGTTATTCTTCGGTCTTCAGGTGGGATACTGTCCAACGTGGGGACGACATTTCCAACTTGATAATCGGCAATTGCATAAACTTTATACCATGTTTTGTATTTAAAAAAATAAAAATTAATTAATTAAAATTGTGACAGCATGGCTTGTTATAATATAAATTAGAATATATAATAATAATAATTGTAGTGTATTTGAATAATTAATGGTATGATTATAAATATTAATATGAAATAATACATAAAATTAATGTCAAATATCAGAATTTAAGAAAACGTTTGCCAATTTTCGTATAACAATAATAATTATGATTACCTATATTTTAAAGTTGGATAATACATGTTATAGAACTTGAAATAATAAATCAATATTAATAATAATAATAATATAAAGCAAATAATTGCAACAGTATCAATATTATAAACATATTCATTTTAGTTTGATAAAATAAAAATATTAATTTTGACAATGGGTTAAATATTAAAAAAAAAAACGTAAAATATAAATAAAAGAAACAGTTAACTGTTAATTTTACAATATATCATTATTTTTCGTTTGGTTAATAAATAAATGATGATTATTTTCCCGGTATTATTCTTTTGGACCATGTTATTCTCACTATTTTCTTCAAATAAAAATCATAATAATAATTAGCAAAAATAAAAAATTAAAAGAATAAAAACATACATTTTATGCTCACTTTTTTTTTCTTGTGCTTAAATTTATCATCCACATCTAGATGTGATTGACACACAATTAATTATAACTATTTGAATATACCAACTACATGTTTTTATAATTGTTTTTTTCCTACATATCGTATATTACTACAAATAAAAAACAAACATAAATCTATAAGGATGGTGTCCAAGTGTGATTTGAAAAAATGCAATAACTTTTGTTCTATAAATAAATTTTAATTTATAAAATTCTGGATTTTTTTTTTTTAACGACTTCAGTGAAACCTCTGAATAACGGACACTCTCGTTCACCAAAAATTTCGTCCGTTATTCAGAAGTGTCTGCTATTCAGAGGGCTGAACACAGCTTGCAAAGAGAATACACCCTCATTCCCGAATAAATGTCCGTTATTGAGATTTATTGAGAGTAATATAAACTTAATGGTAAAATGCAAGAATAAAATAAACATTGTATTCAAACTCGAAAATTGTTTACCTCGCTTCTTTCCTTAGTGGACACCTACTAAAGATTATTTGAATGGTTAAAAATATACCCTTATATTAAATTTAAGTACGAACATAATTTAAAATAGATTAAACTATCTATATTTTACTATCTATGACCTAGACCAGAGGTTCTCAGCCTTTCTAAGTCACCGCCCCCTTGAAAAGAAAGATATTTTTCAATGCCCTCTAAAAAGAAAAAAGTAAAGTATATAGACAAAAAAGCCCGACATATTTCCAACCTCAGATATTCTTTGCTCCTCGGGTCTTGGTCCTCACTTGGTGGGTGTGTAAAATTTTAAAAAAACGATAAATCAGTTCTTCAATAAGACGATTCTGAACGAAGGTAGTTAATAATATAAATTAATAGTCATCATTTCCAACACACCTACGAAGGGTATCTGACCCGAATAGCGAAGAAAATCCGTGGTGTGAAATATGTCCGGCTTTCTCGTCTATATTTTACTTTACTTAACATTTTTTTATCTAATAAATAAAGGGAAAACAATTAAATGAGAAAAAAAATGTTAGAAAAAAGTTCAAAAATTCATTTTTCTTTATGATTCTTTTCAATTATATTACCTACATAGGCGCAACTAGGTAGGGGACTAAGTCCCCTCAAAATCACTCAAAGCCCCCCTCTCCCGATTTTTTGAAAATTACTTAAGTTAAATGTACTTTGCAGAGGCTAAATCAGTAAATAAACATTTTAGCCCCTCTCCCCTAAATATTTTGTCCTAATTGCGTTAATATTTGCCTACCATCATGTGCTTCAAACTAAAATAATATTTATTAATTAAAAATATCAAAAGTTAAAAGATAAATAAAATTGTATGCATAATATGCTCACCTTTATTTTTGGACGGATTTTTTTCCTTCTTCAGATAATCTAAAATGTTATCATACAAAAATGTGATAACTATATTAAAATGTATTTGAAAATAAACAAATGAAGTTTGTCGTAATCCTGATTTTTTTCCCATGCGATTTGTTTATATTTATTGATCTAATATACATTTTTATAATATAATGGAGGATAATATTATCAGCTTTGCTCTCTTCAGCTTCAAATTCATAAGGAATACCTTTCTTCTATCGTTTTGTTACATATTATGTTATTAACAATTACTTAGACGTAACGAATATCACATTTTGAAAATAATAGGTGTAAACTTTTGATTTTCGATACATAATTACATTTTTAAGGATCGTCAATATTGTATATAGTTCAACGACGTTGTTTTGTGTTCTTGTCGAATATCTTAGGTATTTAGCACACAGAAGATTGATTTAAGTCTTTCAATGTTACGCGAATAAAGTTGACAAAAAATTTTATGTTAACTTCTTTATATTATGAGAAATTTCTGAGCAATTATTCCAGATAGTACTCAAAAAAAAATTATAATTAAACTCTAAAAGCAAATTAATTCCAAACTTTTCCTCGTTTTACAGCAAATGAATTTACAGCCATTGATTATACGTAAATCAATTATACTCGTAAATCAATGTTATTGCTTAAAAATTTAAAAATTTAAGTCATAAATATTTCATGTAAGTATTCATCTCCTATCTAAATATATAATTAAATACAACAGTAAAGAACATTCTTGCGCAAAATTGCCTGCACAAATATTAATTTTAACCACTTGTGTAAACCACTGAAATCACATTTTTATACTTGAACTCAGAATTAACCTACAGTTCTTTGAAATTCAGTTGATTTGGAAAATATGATTGAAATATTATTTAAATATTTTTTATAATATATATAGAGAGAGAAAGATAATGAACACGTATTAATTATTACCTGCCGCTATTGACGCAGTCGAGGACAGTTTATTCACATAATTATCTGTACAAAATAAAACATTTTGAACTCATAGTGTACCTATTAAAAGATTACTGCAACCTAGAATAATCAATAAGGCCCCATAGTCGGATGTATGAAAAATGGGCTTTGGCCCCCACGACCGACCCATTGTTCATACCCACCGTTGTAACCATTAGTTTTCAACATTTTATTGTCACGATTTTTACAATATATATATATAATTTATTTTTCAAGTATTATTAAAAAAAATTGATTAAGAAAATATTGCCCAACAGTAAAAAAAAAAAATTAAATAGTATTCTTATAAATAATATGATATTCAAAAAAAAAAAGCAGGCTTTAAATTTGATGGTTATCAAACCACTTCAGAAAATCTGCTGCTTATCATATCCCGACAACAATAAATGTATTTACTAATTGAATAGGTGTGTAAAATATGTCTAAAATTGCACCTGCTTTATTCGCTTAAAAGTTAAAATTTAAGCTTTCGAATGAAATAGGATTTTTAATTCGAATTTCGAATTTCTATTCACAAAATACCTTCTTATTTCGAACCTTTATTAATATTCAAACGCCTATCCGTCTTATCGTTTATTCTAAGCTTACTCTCATCACAACAACGGCTTTAATCAAATTAACTATCTATCTCACAGTTAATATCTTACCTATGTTCCATTTTTTAATTTCACTTTGTTTATGCAATCTCATATATTTAAATATAAATCATCATCTTCATATTATATAATATAATTAATACCTGATGACAATATTATATCAATTATACTTTATACTTTCATATTTTTATTTAATAACTAGTATAATAATTATGATAAAATTATTCTAAAATAAAATAAACATTGTATACATACTATATTTTCCATGTTTCGAATTTCCGTGGTTATCTAGTAAAGATTATAGCATATCCTTATCATAAATATTTATTTATGTATATATATCGTTTTTTTTCGAATTTAAATAAAAATAATATGTTAAGTATCTATTATTTTATCTTATCTATTTAATAAAATGATTACCTATTTAATTAAAATCATATAAGTAATTTTTTGAACTTTTTTCAAAGCTGTTTTTATCAAATTTTGTAACATTTGATACATGAATTTGATAAATTTTTATCAAAGTTATATAAATTGAATGTCTTTTCAATATCACATAGAGAAAATGTTTTAAAATTCTGTTTTATATGTGACACCTACGAGTATACTCATTACTCAGTTTCGTAAAGACCGTGAATGCCCAAGAATTGGGAAAAACTAAGTATAGAAATATTCAATTACCAACTTTAAAAATAGCGTTCCAAAAAGTAAATTATTTTAAACAAAAGCGAGCCCCCCCCCAAATTCATGAAATATTACCTACGAAAATAAAATGATAGTAAATTATTAGTTGAATAATTATTGTTAAATAGATAAATGAAATGAGAATAACTGTATACTCACTGTTTTGTGCGCCGTAGTTGCCGTTGGTTGGATAGTTGTAACCTAGATTGTTATCATACACAAACGTATTGGTGAAAATAATTATTAAAATCCAGAAAAATATTGTCCATTCTGGCTTAAGTAGCTAATGAGGTATTTTCTTGGGTTGTTAATTTCGTATTAATTGATTTAACATCATTACGAAAGAAGAAAAAATAAAAAATAAAAATAAAAGATAAATAAATAAACATCATTGTAAAAACATAAGCTTCTTCACTTTGTTTAGAATCTAAAAAACCATTTTCAATTTTATAAAAATTCTGATACTAGCATATTTTACCGTTTTTCTGTCAATTTTTCGACAGATTTTCCTCGTTTTTAGAAAAAATATTGAAAAATTTAAAAGATGAATCCTTTAATGTACTATCTGGGTATAGGTTCAGATTTATAGAGATATTCATCGAAACTTTTAGACAAGTATTTCTTTATGAAAAAGCGTTTACAGAACCTGAAATAATAAAAAAAAAAACAAAACAAAAAAAAGCATCATTGTAAAATTATTATAAGCGTCTTTACTACGCTCAGAATCCAAAAGTACTTTGATTTTTAAATTAGATACATTTAATTTTTCAGTATAATTTTTTATTTTTTCTTTATGATACTTTTCAATCGTGTTACTTACCATTATTATCTTCAAAATAAAAAATAATTATTATTAGTGGTTGAAAATGTTAAATGGATAAATAAAATGACAATAATTCTATTCTCACGAGTTGCACCGGTGTTGCCGGAGTATTGATAGTGTGGTGCGGAAGGTGGATAGGAGCCATTGGCGGGTGGATAGGAGCCATTGGTGGGTGGATAGGACCCATTGGGGGGTGGATAGGAGCCATTTGCGGGTGGATAGGTGCCACCTGGTTTTTGACTATTGTGATCTAAAATTGGAAACATACAAAAACGTTTTAGTGCAAAATAATTATTTGAAATAAACAAAAAAAGGTCATCTTTTTCATTGTTCGCCTGTATTTTATTAAAAATTACTTAGATATATCGAATATCACATTGTTGAAAATGTTTTATAATATGTAGTAGCTTTACAGTTTGGCAAATGTAATGAATAATGCCATACTATCCTTCAACAACATAGCTTTGTTTCTATGGCAAATATTTTATAACAAATGGTTACATAAAATAATAATTTCATACTCACTAGGTGCACCAGAGTGATTGTTGGTCGTTTGACTATGACCTTAGTGCAAAATAATAAAATTATTTGAAATAAACAAATAAAGTTCATCCTTTCAAAAGGCTGGACAGACTATGCACCGTGTATTTACTTTGCTTTTCGGGGAATGGGATATTCTTGGTGGGCGTATTGAATTTTAAAGAAAGGATAAATCATTTCATCATTAAAACGAGATTCTGAGCAGAGGTTCAGTTATTATTAAACAATAACCACGTAACAATAATTACTACGTTATCATGGTTGCTATGATTACAGTGTAAGTTAGGATAGGGTTGGGTAGAGATAGCAGGAGTAGGATGGTAGGGTGGGTAGAGGCGTTCGGCGTCTTTGGTCACGGTATGTTGGGGTCATTTGGGTCGTGCTGAGGTCGTGGCTGAGGTTGGGGTTGGTAATCACAAATGTAAATCCTTTGAAGTAATGCGAATTTTTATGCAAAAATTGGGTGATCGAGGCTCTTGGAATAGTATTTCTATACGCAAAAGCGTTAAAACAAATCGGAAAAAAATAAAAAAAAGTTTACATCATTGTAAACTCATAAATGCTTTTTCGCTCCGCTCAGAATTTAATAATAATTGTTATATTTTATTAAAAACTATTTAGATACAACGAATGTTAGTTACACTCGGGAAACGTTATAAAGTTATGTTCTATTATAAGTGATACCTAATCAGTTCGACAAAGATATAGTGAATAGTTTCCTTTTATTATTATATTGAGATAATGACCATATATTTTAATTATTATTTACTTTTAACTGCATTCGTTGCCCCTTTCACTGCTGTGACAGTTATGTCCTTATATTTACCTGTATAAAACAAACAATTCTGGACTCAAATGTGTATTTAAAGATGAATGAAGCTTAGAATGTAATCAAGATCCTAGATGTATGAAACAATTTAATATTGGTAAAAAAAGTGTGATTATTGACTATTGTGTACACACTGAAAAGTTAAATTTTAAACTTATTAAATAAATTCGTTTGTCATCTCAAGTTTCTATTAAAAAAAAAAAAAACGCTATCGAACCATTATTAATAATTAAATTCTCTGTCTCGTATTCTAAGCTTACTTTTTACTCTGCTCTTCTTACAACAGTTTACCTCTATTTTTTTTTACATCATTCTAGATCATTTCAGGAGAGAGTTCCATGAAAATATTATTATATGATTAGAAATGAGTTTTATATAAATATAGTAATTATAACAGAATTAATTATTTAATAGCAATTAAATGAGAAAATAAATTTACTAAAACAAAGTATTAATATAATTTTTATACATTGAGAATTTTTTGAAATTATGTACATCATGATCACAACAAAATTGTATAAACTTAAATTTAGGGCATTGCTGTCCAAAAGTTGTTCTAATATTTGGAATAATAACATTTGATTTAGATTTAAATCTGGTAGAATAATAATTATATGATTTGGTACAGCAATGTCATCTTTAAAATTATACATTAATAGACCATTATTTTTTACAGGTACAATGATTTTAATTTTTCAATACCTGATGTCGATATTACACCCTTTACAGTTTACCTTTGTGTTTTTGCTTAATAACTCGTATAATATTATATTAAGGTAAAATTGTTCTAAACTATATTATAAACATCGTATTCATACTCGCAGTGGATTGATGTTTTCCTTGGCCACCTGTTAAATATGCCCGTATCATAAATATTAATGCATATACAATTTAAAATAGATTAAATTATAAAAAGGTTATAGAATATTTCAATTTCTATAACCTAAACAGTTTAATAAATTAGCTATGTAAAATATTAATCCCAACGAATAGTAGTGAAAATAGACATTGGTAGCGCAGGTGCATATTGGGAAAGAACCTCACATAGGGCTGAAGTCCCCTTCGCGGAATGACGTTCTCAACCCTGTCCGATAGGTTTTAAAATTCTTTCACATGGAAACACTTTTTCGTACAGAAATTCGTGTTTAAAAATGTTTCATACAGTAACTTTTTAGATCAGAAATCACGCGGTGCTTTAATGAGATCGTTACAAACAAAAGTTTCCTAAAAACGAGAGAAAAACCTGTTGAAAAATTTAATAAAAAAGAGATTTTATGAAAAAGATTTTAATAATTTCACTAGGTGTAATATTCCGAAACTAATAAAACTAGAAATTTGAAATTTTCACCCAATATCAACAATAGTGTAATACAGATGGGAAAAAATTTCAAGAAAATTTAACAAATGAAAGGGAAAAATATATAATTTTGGAATTACCTAGTTTTGTAAAGTTTGATAAAACAAAATATTGAATTCTTGATATTATTAGTCAAAAATTACGAGTACACTGTATGTTACACGGTCCGAAATATTAAAGATGCAATTGATGTTAACATTAAATTTAGAGATATATCCAATTTGGTATTTGGTTCATTGAAAAAATAATTATTAAATTAATAATAATTATTCAAAAGAAATGGAAAAAAACTATATATGTGACCAAAGTAACTTTTACTTTTACATTACACTATTTTTTATGTTTTCAGTCAATGAATTAATAAAAAATATTTATTTTATATTTTTCATTTATGATTATTTTGATTATGTCTCTAATCACGACCTTCAAAATAAAAAAATAATAATCATTATATTAAAAATGTTGAATCGAGAAATAAAATAAGAATCATAACATATTGCTCACCATGGTTAACTTGTCCAGCCTGTTGTTTCTTGTATTCTATAATACGTCATGAATGTGATATTAGCAAATTTATTTGAAATAAATAACTGGAAGTTTGTCACTATTCATAATTTTCATTTATATGATTTGTTCATTTATTGATCTAATACTCGTTATTATAATATTATGATCCTCACCAACCTCAAATCAAATTTGAAAGACTAAAAATTTCTACCTTCACTATTTTTAGAATAGGTGACAAACCAAAATTTTGCCCCCTGCCATCAACTTCTACGCACGCCTATGGCATCTGGTAGACCATCTAGGTCCCATGTGCAAAAATAAATCCAAGTCTAACAGTCTCAAAAATAAATCTATTCCAATTTCATTGACAAACATAATTCAAGTGATGAAAATTTGTTTCTAAACATTTCAAAATGTACATTATATTCCTAATGGTAAGTGTGTAATAAGCCATTTGAAATCAACATACTCTTAAATAATGTTATGATTAAATTCCAAATAGACATTGGTGGTAGTATGTACTCGTTTATTAATTATTCTCTTTACAAAAATCATTTTAAAAAATATTAAATTGCATATGAATGCACAAAATATAAATAATTTTTCTTTAAAAGTATTATCAGTTCCTATCGAGTCCAAAGGTGTGAAATTATTTTTGTCATACGATTCATTGAAATAATTATTATAATAGAACACAAAAAAGTACGTGTTTTCCAAGTGGAAAACTTTTCCTTGTTACAGCGAATATGGTTTGAATCAAGTTAACAAGAACAAATTGGATTCAAAATTAATGTTTTTTTTTTATTTAAAAACAAATGGGAATGTTAGAACATTTTGAATTAATTGTACATCTGGTTAACTATTTTCTAAACCTATCTGAATATAGAAATAAATACCACTGTAAAGAATATTCTTTAAAAGAAATTTTCCTGCCCAAATACATAATAATAAATCACATTTTCATATTTCGATCTTCAACTTAAAATCAACCCATTTTCTATTGAAATTTAATTGATTTTGCTCAAATGTGACTAAAATTATTAATGGAAATAGTTTTTCATTATTATATTAAGATAATAACAACTATGTATTAATATTGTATTACCTGAGACAGCTGACGTTGCTCCTTTAACTGCTGTCGTAGCCAGAGATACAATTTCTGTATAGGACAAAACATTCTGTACTCGAAGTTACGTTAAGTTAAGAAGAATGTTGCTTAGAATAATCGAAGGTCTAGATAATACACTAATGGAATACTGGTGAAACGTGTCAAAAGTGATTTTAAATGAATAAAAAGTTCAATTTTAAGCTCATTATATAAATTGGTGTATTAATTCAAGTATATTATGTTAACAAAACACCATCTTATTATTTCGTATCATTAATAATATTCAAATTCCTGTCTGTCTTATTACTTGTTCCGAGCTTATTTTCACTCTTCTCATAACAGCTTACCTCTGTTTTGTATTATTTTTGTTGCTTTAAATTTAATGTATTTCTAACATAAATCATTAGCTTCATATTATTATTATATAAATAATAAGTTGATGTCTATATCAGGGGTTAGACATCCCCGGGCGACAGACCCGACTCTAAGGAAAATAAGGGAAAACCCGAAAAGGTTAGTTTACCCGGGCCCTGCCAAAGGTTAGTACGGTTGGTTGTTAGTAGTAGGTTGTATAGATATTATTTTGTACATTTATCAGGAACATAATTATTGAGGGAGTGCCGGCTATAGCTAATAAATTTAATATAAGTTGAAAATTCTAAATCAGATCAGATAAATGATAATCAAGTTTAAAAAGAAAAAAAGAAATTTTACATATTATGTCCTGTAATATTGTTGATTAACATAATTAACCGTCGAAAACTGGTAGACTCCGATACTACACTTAAACAAATAATGTTATATTAGTAATATTAAATACGTTTATGGTTTAATACAACCTTGGGAAACACAACCTCGTATGCGAATTGCCATTGTAGAAATGATAGAATTTTAATTTTTACTTATATATATACAGAATAAACATTTTTTTTTTTTTTTTATGTATAGGTACAAATGTAATTATATTTATTTTTATTTAGAAATTTTTATAGTAATAAAAAATTCGTTAACAATTAACCAAATACTGATTTTCACATTTTGATCATTGAAATATTTTGATCCAAAAATGTATTTTACGACGTAGTCATAACTCTAAAATTGAGATTTAAAAATTGAAAATGTGTAATATTCAGTCAGCAAGTTTTTTTTATTCACCCCATCCTACCGAGAGCTAAAATTACATCCCTGATATTTGTGTAATAATATTTAATTACTAGTATAATCGTTGTGGATTAATTATTGATCTAGAATATAATTGATCATTGAATTACACCCGAAAAATGGGCAGATGCACTTTCTCTTCCTGTTTTATTTACATAAAAAAAATTTAAAAAATATTTTTTTAATTTATACTCTTATATTAAAAGAAAACACACATATAAAAATGTAATATATTTAAATTTCCTATACTTAACGTTCACAACTTAGACGGTTTAATAAATTAGTACATCTATACATTATATTTTAATCATTTATTAAATTAGTTTTTAGAGTATTTAGTAATACTTTTCGGATAAGTCTAGACTGCAATTTTTCAAACTTATTTTGCATAGTTAAAATTGTTGGGTATATAAATGCATATAAATAAAATATTTCTACATTTTATAGCATATTAATTATAATAGTATAATATACTTGGTACTATATATATATATACTATTATTTATTTATCATTATATATGAAGTTGTTACATTTATTATATTTATTTATTATATTATATTATATTTATTATATTATCACCATTATACTAGGTATATAAAAAATAAATAGGTACTAAAATAATTGTTTTTTAATAATTAGTTACCTCCTTTTTGAGGAACAGCACGAGCATAATGAAACGTTATGAAAATAACAATAAATATAATAATCAAATTGATTTTATAACAACACATTTCAATAATTTATTAAGTAAAATAAATAAAATTTCAATAATTTCCCGAATATCAAGCAGAATAATATTAGATAAAATTTATAATATTTGACTCTGAATTCGATAGAAAACCATAATAAGTTCACCTTTTACACACAAAATAATATGGTTTCGAAAGAAGTAAATTAAGTAAACTCTTTCCCAATTTATCAACTGAATAAATAATATCAATTAAACTACAAATTCAGTAGAAGGTTCAGGTGTATTTATTACACTTGTATAGGATTTTAAAAAAACCAGATACCTAAGAACTAACAACCCTCGTGGTTACAACACAATAGTTGCTGCCGAATTAAGACTCAAAATCGAAAACAGTACATACTTATAATTCAGACCCAGGAAAATACTCACTATGTATAATAAATGAGTCTCGAAGAAAAAAGAAAACGGCAATTCAATTTTAAGTGGAAAATCAAAACTCGTGAAAATTTCTAAGAGGAAAAAAAGACGTACTCCGCACCATAGGTATTCTTCGCTCCTCGAGTGGTATACTCTTGAAGGTATGTATTGAATTTTAAAAAAATGATAAATCATTTCTTCAATAAGACTATTCTGAGCGGAGCTTCAGGTTTTTTAAGACAAGATATTAAAAGTCAACCTTTATTTTATTATTTAAATCAGAAATAGATTTGTGAGTGTATGTAAACTGTGGCCTAGTCGAATGGTTTTTAAATACTCGTTTGTGCGTGTGTGTGTGTGTCAGTTAATTTTTTATTTTATTTATATGGACAACTGTTCAATTTAATATACATTAATATATAACAATAGTGATACAATTTGTTGGTAAATAAAATAAAGATTAAATATAGTAAATGGTTGAATAGTATGACAGCAAATAACATTTTTAAAGATTCACGAATCAAATTTTTGGATATTTTTCTGACACATTTTTTTCTCATTAAATTTTATTTCCTTTTTTTAATTTATTAAATCAAAAAATGTAAAGTAAAGTATATACAAGAATGCCGAACATAATTTCGCACCACAGATATTCTTCGCTCTTCGGATCAGATACTCGCTCGGTGGGTGTGCTGAAAATAACGACTATTATTGTTCTTTATATTATTAACTAACTTCTTTCTTCATAATCGTCTTATTGAAGAAATGATTTATCGTTTCTTTAAAATTATACACATCCACCATGTGTATCTGACCCGAAGAGCGAAAAATATCCGTAATGCGAAATATTTACGGCTTTCTTGTACATACTTTTCTTTAATTTACTTTACTCTTTATTAACATAAGTCCCAAAATAATTGAGCTAGAAAGTTGAAAAATGCACTAACTTCTAAAAATAGTCACTGGCACATCCTATTAAATTTTCAAAAATATTTGATCAATTTTGTGATAAGCACAGAATTGTGAAAATATTAGAAATGTCTCATTTTATGTAAGTTTTTAATTCATAAAATTTTCATGTCTCAATATTAGAATTTTTATTACTTTAATACTGATTTCCTGAATTCATAATCGTCTTATTGAAGAAATGATTTTTAAAATTTTTTAAAGTTTCTTTAAAATTCTACACATCCACCATGTGTATCTGACCTGAAGAGCGAAGAACACTCCAAGGTGTGAAGTACACACTTTTTTAACTATCAGTTTTTACTTTTTTTTTTCAATTGAATCCTTTGTTGATTTATATTTTTTAAACATTTTGAAAATTTTTATAATTTTTTTAATTGGTATGTGTTTTAGTTTCTGCAGCCTTCTTCTTTCTGAAGCACAACTTATACATCTTATTGTGGTTCTTGATGATAATATTTCTGATTCAACAAAACTCTTACAATTTTTTGAAATAGAACTATCATCAGAAATCCAACACATGACACATATTCATCTATTCGATGGAGTAGTTTTTATGTTTAATGTTTACTATTTACTTCTCCGATAGATAATTGTGTTTTACGAATAGTTATTTTAGAGAAGTATATTATTTATCAATAAAAAGTACAGATTTATTGGTTTCCAAATTATTATTCAAGTAGGTACACGCAATTTTTTTATTTGGTATGGGATGTATTCACCACATTTAAAAATGATATGCAGAAAAAGTAAAAAAATAAATAAATATTTTACAAGTTTTAGTTTCTAGGCTTCCCTAAATAGTTAGGACATATTATATGCCTCACATTCTTAACTATGAACATTAGACTGCACTTAATTATTTAAAAGGGTGTAACGTATTATTTTTCTTTTTTACATAATTTATTTTTATTATTATTATTAATTATAAAACAATATATTAATATATACTATGCCGAATAAATATTGATTTTCATAAATATTTTTAATGTAATTACCTATATTTTGTTTTATATTTACTTATTAACTATAGAACAAATAAATATATAATGTATTATATATGAAGCAAATATTATGAATATTATTATGTAATTATACAATTTAATTTGTATGTAACACTTACATAATTTAAAAAATAATTATTTAAAATAAGGAATAATTTCAATGGGTTATTTTGAACGTTGGATATTTTGATGCGCGGGATATTTCGAGGGGGGACTATTATGATTTTATTTTATAAATTATAAGGATACTGTTTTTTTCTAATTTATAAAAAATTTGAATTGAACATCCTATATATATATATATATAGAGAGAGAGAGAAAGAGAAATACATTATACACGCAATACCATATTATTTAAGTATTATAATTTTAAGTATATAGGTGAATATATATTTTTTTTTTTTGGTTAATTTTAAAAATGTATTATGACAAATGTCTTAAAAAATACTATACAATGAATATCTTCAGTTTGCGTTCTTTTTTTCTCTCTCTCCCTCTCTGTATTTATATAAGTACATCGACATCGTGTGGTATTTCTTTAACAAAAGATTTTTTTATATTTGGTGAAATGTTGAACTATGAATTAATACTATTAATGTTGTTATAATAATAATTATAATCGTTATATCTAGGCAAATCGCTGATGACATATTTATCAATTATATTAGAAGTTGACCTGTAGAAAAAAAATTTATATGTATACATGTAATTGGAATTTACTTCCATAATATAGAAAATATTACATTTATACATATTATGTAAGTATAAGTTTTATGCGAAGAAACATTAAACAGTGTAAACTAGAAGATCACATGAAACTACATCTTTTTCGTTTATTTTTTTAGGTTTTTTTTCAAGGTCATTAAAGAGTTCCCAAGTGTCATTTCCCCTAAAAGCATACGCAATGTAATGTCCGATCGATGTAACCGTTTTTAATACCGATTGCTTCAAACTTATTACTCCCCTGAGTTCGTAAGATATGGAATCGTTCGTCAAACGTTTAGGGATGTGAGACAGTGGCATTTGTACTTGTTTCGTAGTGTCGTCATCAAATATTTGGAAATTTGCAATATCGTTATCTGGAAAAAAATAAAAAATATTAGATTTTCAAAACGTATTTTATAATCAGTACAAGAACTCACCATTCCAATAAAACGTATCGATGAGTAAGTGCATATCAGAAATGTTTGAAATAATTTTACAATCGCAAGCGACATCGATTCCTAAAGATTTACTTAGTTCTGGTTTGATTTTGTCGTTCAGAAATTCTTGCAATTTTTCTATTTTCCCATTATTCGACGTGTACGAGAAATAAACACGCGGTTGAACGAACGATTCTGTTGTCGATTGGCGGCAGGTCGAAGGACATTGTTTCGTTTCTGTTGCCGTCGGGATCTCTTTGAACAGCGAATCGATTACTGCGTTAATAGTGCTATCGGATGAAATAACAACACTTTTTCGATTTCCCGTTGTCTTGGGATTAGTTTTGCTCATTATTAACGCGGCTCGATCGCAGTACGTCGACGTAGTGACTCCGTTTTTCACGATTTTAGAAATAAATTTCAAAAATTCGTTACTACTCGAATCTATCTTCGCCGAATATTTATCGCTGTCACAGTACGCGACCTAAAATACGAAATAAACGTATTGTAAACACTTTTTTCAATCATTGCGCGATTAGCATACATGAAAAGAAGTTTATACCATTATTATTGACACCAACGAATCAAATGCACAAGTATTTGTTAACGCGACTTTTCTTGCTGACACCTCTGATTCACATTCGCCCAACTCGTTTGCCCATGATCCGTTTTTGATGATGGGTAAATTTTCATTACAATAATTGAAATTATTCAAGTCAGTGTCTTCTAATGAACAAACAAAATAAACTTGTATACATATTATCATTTCCCGTTTTATTATTTGCTCAACTATGATGGAAGTGATGAATAGGGAAGGGATGGGTGGGGGTGAACTGACAAGTGGTAGTACCCTTCCAAAAACGTTTTTGGTTTTAAGGGCGACGACGGAGTTTCATGTGAATATCAAAGCTAACATTGAGAATTCAAGAAAATTATACGTTAAATATTCAGGGGGAAAAAAAGGTTAATTTATAGATTTTGAACGAAGTGAAATTATCTAGTGATTTACTATGTTGTTTGTTTTTATTATTTTTTCCGGTGAACACTTTTTAGTATAGAAATACTTGTTCTTAACCAAATTTGTTTCTAGTTGGTATTTTAGGGAGGACATTTTTTTAAATTTCTCAATTCTCACCAAGAATATCCCATCCAAAAAGCAAAGTATATCCATGGTGAAAAGTCTGTCCGGCCTTTTTGATTTTGAGGGGATTGAAGTGTCGTGTGAATATTACATACAAAGATTGAGAATTCATGCGAGTTTCTCGATTAACTGTTTTCAAGATATCGTATTGGAAGAGGGCAGGCCAAACGTTCGTAATACTATGCCTAACTATATTTATACTAATTTTTCATATATTTTTATCACTAGCGTAATTTTAAGTAATTGTTTTGTAATTTTTAAGTGTAATATTGACGTAAAACGTACATTGTATTCATAACCAAATTATTACTCACCATCCTTCCTTCTTTTGCGAACTAGTCAAAATAAATTTAGATCTTAAAAATTATACTCTTACACTTAATTATGTACACACTTAACTATGTACAACTTTCTACAACAGTTTAATACATTGGTGCATCTATATACGCATATAAAAAAATGTATTTTTGGGACATAGGTAAATATTTCTGTAGTTTTCCGTGGAAAAAGTATTGAGAACCTTGAAAAATTACCTCCTAAAAGTACCATATTATGTGTGTGATATAGAAAATAAATTTTGTAAAACCAATACGTACATTTTTCGCTTTGAT
Organism: Stegophylla sp. TES_Ste_2020; assembly: GCA_025469315.1. Taxonomy (NCBI): domain Eukaryota; kingdom Metazoa; phylum Arthropoda; class Insecta; order Hemiptera; family Aphididae; genus Stegophylla; species Stegophylla sp. TES_Ste_2020. The sequence goes on along the minus strand of JAIPRM010002112.1, from coordinate 2,277 downwards.
CAGAATCTAAAAGGAAGCAAAGAAAAAAGAAAAACATCATTGTAAAGACACTAGCTCCTACGGTCGACTTAGAATATAGTTTAAAAATATATTCATCATGTTTGATTAATAAAAATATTTATTTAAATAATTATTAATATACAAATAAAAAAAAAACAAAAGAAAAAAAACAAAAAAAAAAACTGTTACTTTTACATCACATTAAATTATACTTTTTCAGTTAATACATAGGTATGTAAATTATAATTCATCTTCCATTATGATTCGTTTCAATTATATTCCTACTTACTTACCATAAAAATCTTCAAAATAAAATAAAATATTATTAGTTAAAATTTATAAAATTGATAAAATAAATAATGCTCACCTGCAGTTGTCTTGGTCCTTTTTTTGTTCTTAAAATTTTCTAGGTTATCATACAAAAATGCAATATGCTCGAAATTATTTGGAATAAAATAATGATGTTTTTTCTAAACGTAATCTAAAGTCGTATCTATGTGATTTGTTTACCTATCTATATAATATAGGCCTATCAAAGTTGTACAAAAGAGTATGTTTTTTAGAGGAAAAATATCATCTAATTAACACTTAAACCAATTTACTTTAAGAATTACTTTATAGCTATAATAAATAGTGTAAAACTACTAAAATTATCTTTAAATAATATGATCATAGCTTATAACATAACTTATGGGGAATTTATAGCAATTAACTGACCAAGGACACATACATAAAATAAATTTTAAATAAAGAAAAATTTAGAAAATTTAAAATTAAATTTTAACTGAATAAAACCTACAAGTAAATATGGAATAGAAAGAAAAACATTTTTCTTTATTCATAATAAAGAGTAAACAATTCGTATAAAATCTTTTATATTGGCAAAATGTAATACATCTTTTGTTTAACAGGTACTAATCGCCATAGGATTTTGGACTCCAATTGTCATACATTTGTATTGGGGTGGCCGTTGTTTTGAACTTCATCACGAATTTTCCATTTCTCATGATTTTTTTTTTTTTTTACGTTTCTATATGCTGAAAAAAATACCCTCAAAATTTCATTGTTGTACCTCAATATTAACAAAAGCCAAAATCTATTTGAAGTTATGCATTAAGATAATTAAAGCAATTTCAATAATTTAACAAAGTTAAAAAAAAGTTTAAAAGTTGCCTACAGTAAATAATATAAACATGATCCGTATGCAGTGCTAATAGTCATATTATTATGAACTTAAAATTAACGTATATTTCTATGAAATAAAATTAATTTATGAAATATGATTGAGGTTATTTATGAAAATATTTTTTTATTGTTTAATTTAGACAATGGTTACGTATTAATAAATTATTACCCTTAACTCTTGACGCTGCTCTTGTGGCTTTTGCCATTAATCTACCACCTATAATAATAATAATAATAATAAAACTTTCTGGGTTCAAAGTGTATTAAAAAATAAATTTAGCCTAAAATAATTATTGAGGCCCTCTAACCATAGTAACTAATTGAATATTGATAAAATATGTCAAACGTTAGCATTGACTAGTTTATTAGCTAAAAATTTAAATTGTAAGCTTTTTAATAAAATTAATTTGTTATAATATTCAAATTACTATTGACTAATTACTATAGAGCCTATGTTCTTACAATAGTTTTAATCAAATTAAGTACCTAATAATCTCTAAATTAATTTCTTGCCTCCGTTTTATCTTTTTCACTTTTTCGGTTAAATTATCTTTTAACATAAAAGTCGTTACCCACACTTCTCCTTATTCTTCTTGCTGTCAATGCACGTCATTTTGTATATTTATATACGCATTATTATTATTAATCATTACCTAGTATATTAATTGTTGCGGAGTTATTGATCTAAAATAAAATGGACATTGGATCACATACCCAAAGAATTTGCAGATGAGCTTTGGCTCCCTGTGTAATTTACATAAAAAAAAAATATATATATATATATATATATTTGAAATTAAATATTATATCTCTTTATATTAAATAGAAATACACATATTATAAATTCAATACGTTTAAACTTCCTGTATTTTATTTTTACAACTTAGAGTTTGGACGGTTTAATAAATTAGCACATCATTATACATATTATTATAATTACAAAATTAGTCTTTTACACTTTGGTACACTATTGTATTTAGTACAACGGTACCAGATATACAAAAAAAAAAAGGTGGCAGTAAATTTAAGCTTGCAAATGCCAAGCCGCCTTCAAATGTACTGTAATAATTCTATGACTAGAATTATTGTGAT
>JAIPRM010002111.1:0-32472 GCA_025469315.1 Stegophylla sp. TES_Ste_2020 | reverse complement strand
TCGAGTCGTTTTTGTCAAATTTTGGGTAGTTTTTTCCAAAAAAAACATTGAAGAATTGAGAAATTAAAAAAATGACCTCTTTAAAGTACAATCTAGAGGCGAATCGGGTTTCAAAAAGTTATTGATCGAAACTTTTGGACAAGTATTTCTATACGAAAATTTGTACACAGAAAAAATAAATAAATAAGAAAAAATAAATAAACATCATTGTAAAAACACTAGCTTCTTCACTTCGTTCAGAATCTAAAACTAAACTAAAATAAACTAAAAAAATACTGTAGTAAAATACTAGTTAAAAAAATAATACCAAAAAAAATCTCTAAAAACGGTAAAAAATTATATTGTTATTTTTCCTTAAATCCACCACTATATAAACGCCGTTGGCATACACATCCGACATCTTGACATCTTGATTTATTTGATTTTTTAAAAACGAAATAATTTGACAGACCTAACTTTCAATACTAGATAAATAATATTGAACACCTACTGTTTAATACATAGCACAAAATACAATCGTCTCTTCGGTCATTCGATGTTTATCGCTATTAATTCAAGTCGTATGAAACGTCGGATTGTCGCATTCTCTTGTCCCTGAAGCATCATTTTATATATAACAAGTTTTTTATCGGTTGATAACGTCTATGTCATTAAACATAAAGTACACAAAATATAAAAATATGCTAAAACAACTAGATACCCTTAATTTTCAATATGTTTTTATTTTTGAGAAAATAATTTTATCTGTGTAATGATCGTTTGTCAAAAAAATCCAGAAAATACATTTAAAATATTAAAAATCCAAAAAGTTTAATAATTAAAAAAATGTTTAGTAAAAATTGCATTTTAGATTCTGAACGAAATGAAGAAGCCAGTGTTTTTATATTGATGTTTTTTTTTTTTTTGGGCGGAGGGGACTACCCAAAATTTAACAAAAAGAATCGGAAACCATCATTTTTTAATCCAAACTTTATGAAAATTTAAACATAGATAGACAATAATATGAAAAATATTTTGTTGCAAGAAAATTTTATAAATCTGAAAAAGAAATGTTGGATATTTTTCTAACACTTTTTCCTCATTAATTAAATTTTCCTTTTCTTTATTCATTAGATAAAATAAAGTAAAGTAAATTCAGGTACGACTATTATTGTTCCTTATATCATTAACTTCCTTCGTTCAAAATCGTCTTATTGAAGAAATGATTTTTTATTTCTTTAAAATTTTACACATCCATTAAGAGTACATGACCCGAGAATCGAAGATTATCCGTGGTACGAAGTATGTCCGTCTTTCTTATCTATACTTTACTTTACTATACTTTTAAAATTCTTTGTTACATGAAATTAATGTAAGGCTTAAAAGTTATTGTTTAAGAGCTCTAAGAAAAAAAATGAAATTTGCAATAAAATCTGAACATTCATTACATGTTTTACTTTTTTATAGAAAACTTAAACTTTTTGTCTTTTCGCTTCACTAAAGCTTTCTTCGTATTTTAACTTGTAAGCTATTTCCGCTTTGATGAATAAAACCATTATAAGCTGAGAGTACATGCTGTTCCATTATGTTTCTTAAGTAGTTTTTGATTATTTTAAGCTACGAAAAGTTTCTCTCCACTAATTCTGTATTGTGTAAACGTAACTCTATCAGTTATTTAAAAGTTATATTTCTTGTAAATTGTGAATTATAAGAAGAGTACATAATATGTTTACAATGATTATTGGGGAAATCAATTGATTTATAAAAAAACAGTTTCTTACAATAACTTTTGTGTTTCTCAGAGGCCATGGTTAAGTTTGAAGTCACGCCATGAGTTCCCACACAGTGGGAACAATCAAACTTTTCCAGGTCAAAAATAGAAAACTTAAATATCATAATTATTTTCGATTTTAGGTATTATTATTTGTTGCCACATATTTGATTATGGTAAATATATATCACAATATTTAATAACCTGATCAAATAATAACAGGTAAGACTTATGCACATTGTTGAATTCACTATTGCGAGCACGCATGTATATTTATATTATACATTTTAGTTATTTTAGTGTATAAATAACAAATTCTTTTCAAAAATTGATCAACTATTTTGATATTAAAAAGTAAAAAATAAATAAAACATATATTATATCACGTAATTAATAACATTATAGATTCTGAGTAGAGCGAAGAAGCTAGTATTTTTCCAATAATATTTACTAAAATTTTTTTTCCTGATAACACTTCTTAAGAAATACTTGTCCATAAGTTTCAACCAGCTAATTTTTGTATCACAATTCACCTGTATGATGGTACTTTTAAAAGGTCATTTTCGAAATTCTCTATAGTTTTTTTAAAAATTGGGAGAACTTCCAAAATTTGACAAAAAAAAAAAAAAAAAATTAGGAAACTATATATCTACTATTAATCCCAACTTCATGAAAACTTGGCAATAATAATATGAGAAAATTTTGAAAATGTGAAAAAAAATTGGGAAATTTTTTTTCGAAATTCTTTTCTCATAAAAAATGTTTTTTTTTTTACTTTTCTCAGTTAATAGTTAAATATATAACTAGCAGAGTAAAAATTTTTTTGTCATCATAACATAATTTATCATTCATAAATAAAATTGTTTCGAATAAATTGAAACTCATCTCAGAATTATTGAACAAATAATTTATCTTTAGAAAAAAAAAAAAAACATAATATTAACAGACGAAAAAAATCTGTCTTTATAGGTTTTTTTTTTTTCAATGTCTTACATTATTTTTAACTGGCAAATATCAGATTCCTCTCGCTGTGCGCCTACATTGCAAATGCGTACTGCGAATTTAACGTTCATTCGATGACTTTATCGTGCCGAAATTTTTCAAACCTACATTCCGCTTTCCGTTTTATTTTAGTATGAACTATATTTTATTTTTGAGCACTCATCCCCTCGGGCTCGATCCCCCTCAAAACACAGCCACCGGCACCGGTCGGTCGAATGTCGCGAGCACTCGGGATATTTCGTACCGGGCAAACTTTCGCGTTCCGTTCGAGCACGTATCTCGCGTGCAAGGGGTGGTAAACGGACACGATGCGGTCGAGGGGACTTGCCCGCGAGACTTTTGCGGAGGAAGTTTTGACACGTGCGACGAGACGACCGGTATATATGCGCCGAGGGCAGAGTGTACACACAGACACCAATGCACAGTATGGTGCAATGTTTGGGCGTGTGTGTGTGTGTGTGTGTGTCGGTCGTACCAGTGTTTCCCAAACTTTGCCCCGCGAGTGATTCTCAGGGTCTCAGTTTTTCGCACCTCACGACTTAAGCCTCCTAAACTGGTTCACATTTACATAAACCGACACTTCGATGGTTGCAATTCGTTCAAAACTCATAAACATATTCGGAAAACTCTCGTTATAACTCGGTGTTCGATAATGTATCGAATTTGTTTGTTAAAAGTGTGCGAACGATTTTTATTTTTGTTTCGAGAAATTCTAGATTCTGAGTGGGGTGAAGAAACTATAGTGTTCTTACAATGATGTTTATTATTAAATGTTAATATTATTATTATTATTATTATTATTATTTGTTTTTCTGCGAACACTTTTTCGTATGAAAATAATTGTCCAAAATTATTGACTAGCAAAATGCTGAACCAGGTTTTCCTCAGAACGGTTTTTTAAAGAGATCATTTTTCGAATTTCTCAATTTTTTTTTTGGGGTGGGACACTACTAAAAATTTGATAAAAAATACTCGGAAACAATCATTTTTTGATCCAAACTTTATGAAAATTAGACATAGATAGACAATAATATGAGAAATATTTTGGCGCAAGAACATTTTGAAAATGTAAAAAAAAAATTGGGATATTTTTTATTTTTATTTTTTCTGTAAATACTTTTTCATATGAAAATATTCGTCTAAATTAAATTCCAAATTCAAATGAAAACTATTATTTTTTGTGTAAAAGTTACTTATAAAAATCATGTAATTTATTTTCATACATTCTCTTCAACTTGTTAAAATGCCCTCCTACCAGACTGTCATATCTGAAACAAATTGTGTTCCTGTCTTTACCTTGCAAATTACGCCAATGGGTTGCACAGTCATATAAGCATTAAGCATGTGACATTATTTTTAACTACATATTATTTATTGAACGTAATTTGATATAACGCCGTATTCTTGCTTTATTTTTATTAATTTAACAAAGTTTTTTCTAATTTGTTTTTTATAAATATTTCTTTGGAATTAATATTTTGTGTAATTAATGTTCATCATCTAAAAAAATCGCGAAAAAATGTTATCATTATTAAATCTAGTGACAGTTAAGCAATAAAAAAACTTCTGTTTGAATATTTAATTCATTATTACTTTTACTCAAACAAAAATGAAACATTATTAACATACCTATATAATTGTGATCAAATAAACATAATTGAATATTTTTTCATCCAAGTATAGTTAATATCAAATATTTAAGTTAATAAAGTATTTTTTATTTTACTAATCGATACTGTTTTTGAAATGTTTATGTTAAAGATTTTTGAGAATCTTTTAGAACAAGGAGATCTCAAATTTAAAGTTAATAAAATGATAATAATAATATATTTAACATTATTCACATCAGCGAAATAAATGACAATTTTAAAAAATAATGAGATATTTGGATTAAAGTTTGTGTCATCGATAAGAGAATAAAAATTGTTCCTTATTTTAAGTTATTTGTGAGGAATAATTTCAAAGTAACTGTGCAAAAAGATAATGCTGAGAAAGAGAAAATAATAATGCTGAAAAAAAATATTCATTATAATTTTTCATATTAATCAATAACTTTGAACATAGTTTTAAGAAATACAGAAATGACTCGAACAAAATTTGTATACCAATATGTACCTGCAGTACAACAAAGGGCCAGACGACCGTTTTTGTGGACAAAAGTATTTATTATGATAAAAAATAAATTGAATGTTGAATTGAGCATAATGAGAAAAAATATATATCTACAGATAATCAATTTTTATTATATTTTATCACATCTAGATGTTACGAACATTTTTCATACAAAGCTAGGAAAATACGTGGAAAATATATTGGTAAAAATAAAAATTAATCGCAATATATTTTCAAGATTTTATAAGGTTTTGATAGATAAAAAAAAAAGAAAATCATATCGTTTCGAACGATTTCTGACTAAACACAAAAAAAATAAAAAAAATTAAGCGCCATTGTAATACCACTAGCTTCTTCGATCTGCGTGCAATTTAAATTGTCGAGAAGAAAATATTATTTTGTCATACGTTGTTGATGGTGTGGGAGTGGGGAAAAGGAGTTAATATTAATCTAAAAAGAGTAGACGAAAGGTTGGAAATGAGTAATTGCTGCAGCCCTTCGTGAGACGGAATCCCCGCGATGGTTCTTTGTGACTAGAAATGAAAACTCTCTTGCCGTTCTTTGACTGACGAAGCCGTAAACGTTTCAATTTGCTAGAATCGATTTCACGACATATACCGCGCATATTATTATTACGATATTGCCACTGAAAAATATAATATTATGACGTCATTTAATCGAAATCTCGTCGGCCGAATAGTTATCATTCGACGTTAATTGATTCCTCCCCCCCCCCGTCGAAAACTAGATATTTATTTGGAACAAATTGATATCTTTTGGTACATCAATAATTATATTAGATTTTTTATTTTCGTTCTCAGGTCACTGAGAAGTTGTTAAAAATCAAGGCGGCGCGAATGAACCGCGCTCATCATTGGTGCCTCTACATTATTTATGAAATTACAACTATGTACTCCCAAGTTTTTTTGTTAAATCAACGCGTATCTCGGAATTAACATAAAAAATTTGAAATTTAATTTCAATTTAAAAATAATAAAATTGAGATTAAAAAATTGAAAACAAATTTACATTTCTAATGTACACTTGGATCATTTTAATGAGTTCATCTTCTAGACATTATTGGTTTATTTGAAAATTGTGAAATTCATCTTTCATCGAAAAATATACTAAAAAAATACTATATATGGATTCAACTACAAAATCGTCATGTGTCCGACCCAATACTGTATGTGCAGTGCCCGATTTTCAAAAAGAAAAAAAAAGAAAAACAATAAACAGCACAAACGACGAATGAAACGTGAAAATTCGTGAAAAATTAAAGTAAAAAATTTAAATTAATAAAATACATATAACACCGTATGACGTTGTATAGGTACAGTCATATTATTATAATACATCAACAACTCAAATAATTAACTAACTCTGCACTCGTCTCGTGTGTACCCATTCGTCTGCGTAACCATTGTTAATAAGCGCACGCACGAACTAGATTATTATTGTTATTATTATTACATTATGATGATATATATATATATATATATATCAAATAACACATTTTTTTTTTTTTTTTTAATGAACAGTTTTACAAACGTGTTTAAGTGATAATTCGGAGAAAACGGAAAGCTTCTGCTGAAATATATTATATTACTCGAATTCATTATTATTATTATGGTAAAATTATTCACGGCCACAAAACAGCACAATCGACCGAGCTGCGGCGGCTGCAGTACTAGCTCGCAACCCTAATACGTATACCTGGTCTAATCCACCACCGCCACATATGCAAAGGTACACACACACACACACACTTTGCGAAGAACGAATAACAATGTTTTAATTAATTGCATTATAATCTCCGAACTGCCGTGTGCCGTGAGCGTATAGATACACACGTATACGTATATATATATATATATTCGTATGTAGGTGTGTAACCGCGGCCCAAAACATTTTCGTAATTATTATTATTTTACCCACTGGCGTAATACCACCACAGGTAAGTGCGAGCTAAAAATGCCGAAAATCGATTATTGATTGGGGGTATCATAATAATATGAGGTGAACCATTAACGTGCGTTCGGGGACACGATCTTATACTGAACGTACAGCGTGCATAAATTAGCTGCCTCCTACCTTTATATCGCGTGCCAGGCTCGTGTCCGAAGGGGGGAGGGGTGGGGTTTGCTTTTTGGAATTTGTCCTATTTAACGTTTACACAGGCTGGTCGATTTTTTCGTGGCGGTCAATTTTTATACGACTCAAATGATGGCTCGATTCAGTGGCTTAAAATCCTTTTCAAAGTGGCAATATTTGCCGAAAATTATAAACTCTTTTCCCGGAAACTCTTCTAACTCCTTTAAATGGAACACTGTTTTCTTTATTTAAACATTCAAAACGTTTGAATAATTCTCTAATAATTACTGTCAAAAGTGACGAAACTTCAAAGTTGATCAACAGAAGTTAGTTTATTTTAACAATCATCAAATACCTTAGATATTTAACCTTTATGAGATAAATTATTTGGGTAATTTTTTTTTTTTTATTACATCAAAATTCGATAAACAGAAAATCTCGATTGAATCTCGATATCAAAAGATTAATGGCAAAGTCAGTAATGTATTAATTTTAGCATTAACTAATTTATATGGAAGTGAGTAACTTTTAACAAAACTCGTTTGATTGCAAATTTCTTCTATTTTTATTTTGTAAGTAATTACTACTGCTAAATACCTATAGGTTAATGTTTAAAACATTTATATTAATATTTTATACCTTTTTCTTGGCCTTTTGAGAAGTTATTAATTTTGTTAGACATTTTTCGAGAGTAAATACCGTCATTATGAATTTGTGATATACTTATAATTTGACCAAATAAATATTGAACCGATAAAACTTTTTCTCTAGGAATTTAGAAATTACGCCCCTGACCCTGACCCCATTAAATGTCAGGAACTCAAAACTATATTTTACAAGTTTAATGATTGTGAATTATTTTAATATTTTAGACTTGTTAAGGAATCCATCGAAAACAACATTTAAATAAAAAAGAAAAAAGGCATTTAAAATAAAATATAATTCATCAATTTTGAATTGAGAAAATTTTAATGTTATAATTTATGTAAGCTACTAATGTATTAATGAACACATTTTATATTAAGTTCGGTTAACAATATTTCTTCAATTTAACATTTTTTTCAATCAAAATGCGTTGACTATTATTAATAAGAGCATAATATGTTAGTTAATGTTGGAAACCCTCCTTAATAAATTTTCAAAGTACAACCCTGCTGGGTGGAGCAATGAAAAGGGTGATTTTAAAATAACTAAAAAATCCACAAGTAATGTTATAAAAAATTTATCTGTACCACCTTAATGTATGTAAAATATCATTAAAAAACTATTAATTGATTAAAATATCCCGGATTTATAGTATTCTTCGTATTCTTTCATATACTCTACTCGTAATTTAAATAAACTTGAACGTGGGGTTCACAGAATATCCCCTATGAAGGGAAGAGGATATTCTATGCTCGCTTTGAAGTGGATGTCATCTTGTTGATATCGTTTATAAAAGAACGACAATTTTTTAATGATAATCTACATAATTAAAATCGTAATAAATTAATTTGTTATAAAAAAAAAAAAAAAAAAAATGCTTCACGATATTTTACATAGTTATGTTAAAACAACCGTTTCACTGCTCCACTCTATATATTGTGCGGGTAAAAAGGTCATCAAAACACTAGTTGCCTCCCGTGTAGGTCAGGTAGTTCACATAATATTAATATACAAGTGGTCTCTCGGAAAAGTTTTGCCATCCATAGAGGTACGTTTGCGTTACCGTTTATATATAGTGGTTCACAAATCTAGTTAAAATATACCGTGTGAATAGAATGATGCGCGCAACATATTGACAATATTAAACATTATTGACAATATAACCGCAGGACGACATTGTAATATTAAACGTATTGATAAATCCATCAGAACAAGAATATTCCAGTTGCACTAATAAGCGCAACTTGGAGGGGGAGAGGTAAAAAAATAATTAACAGTTCCGATATTAGATGTCAAGGTTTTAATATGTAAAAGTTTACTATTAGATGTGCCTAAAATTTAATTCGGAGTTGAGAAGACCAATTGAAGTGTAATTTGATTTTTGTAAGAAAATATGTATTTCAATTTGACTTTTGTTAATTTCAAACAGCTTAATTGCTACGATTAAATGTGACAAATATTAATAATTTTAGTCAAGTTGTAAAAGTTATTTTATATTTAGTACGAAAATGATCCGTTCTAGAAATAATTAATATTTAAAGTAATTTAACAGGAAATTGGTCAAAATTTATTTATTACTCGTACAAATAACATTTCTTAAATTCAAATAAAGTGTTTAGTGAATAAAAATAATATTTTAATTGTGTAAAATGATTGTCTAATTTATCACTGTATAATAGGAGGTGGAAAAGTATTATTATTGTCCCAAATTTCGCCTATGATACAGTTGTACAAACTTATATTAATTATTATTTATTGTAGTGAAAATCATATCCAGTATATTTTAAAAAACACAAGAAAAAGTTTTCGTACTATAACTACTATAACTGAACTTAGATTGACTAAACTGTATTATTCATTCTGAAGCAAAGTAAAAAATATTTGAAACATTTCTAATAAAATTCAAATTTTATTTCGTCTTAACTGAATTATTTTCAAATGATGCTGAGATTAATGCTATAATAAGTATTGCTAATAAATGAAGCGTAAAAGCTAAATATAATCTAATCAATCACGGAAAATATAAAAAAATATCATTTTGATGAACTTTAGATTTTAGGTTCGAAATAGAAGAGAAAGTGTTAAAAATTATAAGAAAATTAATTAATCGCTGTATCTTTTCACTAACAAGAGGAGTTAAAGTATTCGTTACTTTTAAATTAATGCGGAGAAATACGACAATCGAACGTTTCATTACTTTTGTGTTTTATGCTATATAATATTGAACAAAAAGTCTTTAGTATTGCGTACAGCGTATTGCATGTTGGGTCTTTTGAATTATTTCATTTTTTAAAAATCCGGACACACTTCGCACCATGAGTATTCTTCACTCCTTCAGTGGAATGCGTTTGGCGAGTGTATTGAATTAAAAAAAAAAAAAAGACAATAAATCATTTCTTTAACAAAATTATTTTTAACTGAACTTCACTTTATTTCAGAAAATTTAAGGTAAAAATTATTAATTATATTAAGAGTATTCTTATAACAAACAATATTTATATTTTTTCCTTGCCCATTTTCGTATTCCACTATCAAATGAGAAAAGGAAAAGAAAATGGCGAGAAAAAAATTTACAAATATTTTTTTTCAAATTTAAAACTTTTTTAACCAAAATATTTTACAAGTACATTTGATTAAAGCGAAGAATAACTTATCTTTTAATTTAATAAAACACACCCACCACATCGCTCCCAATGAGCGAAGAAAACACAAGGTGTGAATTATGTTCAGCTTTTTATACAATATATTTATAAGCCTATTTATTTCAATAATTATTAATGACCAATAATTTGAATAAGATACAAAAATGATTTGTATGCGTGCAGCTTGTGTTCCATGTTGAAGTAAAATCGCACCATTAACTATCACAATAACATATTCTTCATTTATTTAAATTTCACAATGAATCCTATGCTATGGTGATAGCTGATGGCACCAGTAGCTGCTAGACATGCTCGGATTATTTATCTTTGACGGATTTTACTGGCGAGCAAACATTACAGTGATTAGGAATTACAATACTTCTGTAGACTTGTAAAATGTAATACCTTTTTTACCTTTTTTTTTTTTTTTCTTTTTTAATTACAATTTCTGAGTACGTAGGTTGGTACTAGATATCTACTCCTAATAATGTCTAATAATATATTTTTTAATGGTCTTCAAATAGGTGTTCTTTTTTACGATTTTAGTTTTGTTATTATATACTGCTACGTATAAGTGCCATTGCTCATTAAGTGCAAATATGTGAAAAATCAATATTGACACCTCTTTACAATTAAAAACGGACGTGTATCGAACTCACACATATCATACGACGCTAATTTAACAATTATTATTGGTAACTGGCCATAAAGGCCGAAGGGAGCTCAAACCCCTCCCACAACATTTATAAATATATTTCTAATAAAAACATTGATTACAATCCCGGAAACATATTTCTGGCTACGGTCTTACAAGAAGTCTATATATAATATACTTTAAGTATTTATTATAAATTATCATGTTTTTCTTGCTTTTTAATCAGGCGAGAACGTTTAATCGAGAGTATCGTGATATCGGACTCTATTTTATTGCAAAAACAACGAAAAATTTCAGTAACTTTAAGTAAAATATTTATTCGATTTTCGGAATGTAATCTCAAAACGAATGTAGCCAGAAACTTAATCATTATTAACAGTATAGTGTATTACATGATTAGAAACATTTTCATCAAAATTTAACCACTTTTATGATAAAATTTGAATTTTGGAAATATATATACCGTTTTTTTGTAAGTATGTAAGTATAATTCGATGTTTCTCATCGAATTATTCATTCTTACCCTAAGCATTTTTACGAGGATAAATTTTATTTATAATTCGCTCAATGAATGATTTCTTTTTACAAAAGTTTAAAGTTTAAAGAATTATTCTAGTAAAATAACGATTTTTTTCGGTCAAAAGCTCCCAAGCTTTTTTCGCTATTGTATTGTTTTCGTTAAGACTATTTTCGTAAAGCTTTTTTGTATACAAAACAATCGTTTAAAATTGGAATCCGTAGGAAACCGATTTTTTTTTTCAATCAAATTCTTGTAACGTTTTTCTGAAAGTGCGCTCTAAATTATCTTTTACCAAAAAAAAGATTATAATTACGGCTTAAGTGACTGTTGTTTAAATAAAAAAATTAACCATTATTATTTCAAAACAATCGAAACGTCTTGTTTTAAGATTGAATATTGTACTCAAGTTAACTCATAATATTATAAAGTCTACTTATATTTTGTATTTTTGTTAAAATCTGTTGAGTCATTTATAAGGCGGTTAAATGTTAAAAAGCAGTAAAATAGATCATATTCATAAATAATTAAATTGATGTGAATTATTCATCACTGTATTTTAAAATGAAACTAATAGAATACTGACAATAATAGTTCTGAATTATAATTTATACGAGTATAGAATTTGGAAAACACTACCAATAATTTGAAAAATACGCCTTTAAAACTATTTTTTTTTTTTTTAATCTAAACTTCATAAAAATTTAAATGTAGATAGACTAAAACATTTAAACTATTTGGATGAAAAAATTTTTTTAAAATATGAAATTTTTTTCAATAATTTTATTTGCTAATAGTTTTTCTTATCAAAATATTATATTTTTCCTTACCGGCTGAAGAAGAAATACATTTTTTTGTAATTATAATAATTTTAAAAATGTTTAAGTAAAATATCCATGGTGCAAAGTATGTTCATCTTTTCTCTCTTTTTTTTTTTTTAGTAAATTCCAGTTCGTTTACAACTGTTATTTTCTTCAAAATATTTTATTATCATAATTTTATTGATTTTCTTAACTAGCTTAATTGGTATGTTTGAAATTCGTAAAAAAAAAAAAAAGAATATTCGTCCAAATTAATTCTCCCTACAATATAAATTCAACTATAATGATGAGTAAGTCTAGGTATGTCAAAACCTAGTGTTGGCCAGAAGTATCGATATCATGAATATTTTAGATTCTAAGTGAAGTGAAGAAACTAGTATTTTTACAATGATATTCATTCTATTCTATTAATTTTTATTTTTTTCTGTAAACATTTTTTATATGAAAATACTCATCCAAAAGTTTCAACTAGTAAGTTTTTGAATTACGATTTTGTCTATATTTTTGAGACTTAATTTTTTGAAATTTTCAAATATTTTCTCTAGAATTGGGAAAAATTACACAAAATTTGACAAAAATGATTCAAAAACTATCTTTTTTTTTTTTTTTTTTTTAAACAATTTTTATAAAAATTTAAACACAACTAAACAATAATATAGAAAACGTTTTGCCACAAGAAATTTTTGAAAATATGAAAAAAAAAATTTAGGAAATTTTTTTTAACATTTTTTTTACAGTAAACATTTTTTTCCTGCTCTCAGTTAACAGTGGTATACAAAACTGACTGAAAAAAAAATAATTTTTTTTTATTATCGTAACAAACTTTAAATCTTTAAGTAAAATTTCCTTGAACAAACCAAAACTCCGCTAAGAATTGTCTTATTGAAGACATTATTTACCTTTTCTTTAAAATTTAATATACCCACAAGAGTATCCTACTTAAGGAGCGAAAAATGCTCAAGGAGTGAAGTACGTGTTTTTTAAAAATATTTTCGATAAAAATTTCTAAAAATAATAAAATTAATTATCGGAACTATTGTGATACCGGGATAATTAATCGGAACTCGGAACAATATCAGTAACTCCAATTCTTGCACTCATACAGTTTTACTAACACAAAATATTGAAAATAAAAATTCTCTACAAAAAAGATCTTTTAAATTAGTTGAAGAAAATTTAACTTAACACCTATTCGGCTATAAATTGAATATGCAATTTGGAGGTTGCTACAGAGACAACATCTGTATAAGCTATGCAAAGAAAACAATTTTTCGGTATTCAACAGAATTGATTATACAGTAGAAGCCTCTTTTAAGACTCATTTTGGGATCAGCCACAGATTGAGTCTCATAATCGAATGAATATTATGAGCGAAGTGAGAAAAAGAAACATAAATTTGAATTATTTATTAGTTTCATTTTATTATTTTACTTTTACTTTAATCTACTTTAATATTACGTGTTATTAAATAAGCGAAATCAGATAATAAAATTTAATTTTACATATAGGTAAAATTTATATTATGTATGACTTATTATTCATATAAAAAAAACAAAAAATGTATAAAATAATGTTGCGTGTACATCTTATAAACCATAAATGGAAACCAATAATTTTACGAACACAATTATGTCACTTTTCAAAACCAATATATATTTCTAAATTTTAACTGGATAACTTTATTTTCTATTATTTTAGATTCTGAATTTTTACAATGATGTTTATTTTTTTTTTTATATATACAACTTTTCGTATGGAAATACATTCCAAAAGTTTCGATCAGTAACTTTATGAAACCGGATTTGCCTCTAGATTGTACTTTAGAAAGGTCATTTTTTGAATTTCTCAATTCTTCAATTTTTTTTTTTGAAAAAACTACCCGAAATTTGACAAAAACAACTTGGAAATCATCATATTTTGATCCAAACTATATGAAAATTTAAATATAGATAAAAAATCATATAAGAGAGATTTTGGTGCAAGAAAATTTTGAAAATGTGAAAAAAAATTTTGGACATTTTTCTAACATTTTATTTTCTCATTTATTTTTTATATTATCAACTTCCCTCGTTTAGAATCGTTTTATTAAAGAAAAGATTTATCGTTTCTTTAAAATTCAATACACCCATCAAGAGAATCCCACCCGTCGTGCGAAGTATGTCCGGTTTTTTTTTTTTTTCGAAAAACGTGGCAGAATTATGAAAACAAGACGACCATTAGACGATATATTTTACAGACGGGGACCGTATGTGTGATAACGGTCGTATATTTCTATACATTTTGTAACGTCCTACACAACAACCGAACGTATTTCACACGGACCAACGGAGTTTTAAATGAGCTGCACGCTGATAATTGAAACTAATACTAGCTGGTTTATGATCATTACCACATAACTGAACAATACTCTTTTTGAGTTATATTATCGCAATCTGACCACCGAAAAAATTACATTAAAATTAGTTTTGTCATAATAGTAAGTATAGATAAACTAAAAAACGAACTACAAAAACTAACAATCTTTAAGAGAAATGCATTAAAAAAAGTGTTAAAATTACTTAATTGCATCTAAAATGACTGTAAAAATAACTAAATAGTTTTAAATTTAGCTAAATTCAATGAAAAATACTTCTTTTTACGAAAATAAAAATAAATTTAAACTCGAGTTAATGAACTGGACTCAAAAAGATAATTTTAGGTACATTAAAAAGTAAATCTTATATTTGAAATTAAACCCATAATATCCAATAACGGAGTTTTTATAATTCTGCGCAACATCTGAAACTTGTGAGTTCAAATTATATTTTAAATTCTGAGTGGATCGGAGATGCTAGTGTTTTTGAAATGATGTTTATTTATTTATTTATTTTTTTTTTATGAAAACTTTTTCGTATAGAAATACATGTTCAATAATTTTGAACAGCCACTTTTTAAATCAGAGTTTGGCCTTATATGGTACTTCTATGAGGTAATTTTTTGATTTTTCAAAATTTTCAATAATTCTCTCAAAATTTAAGAAAAATTAACTAAAATTTGTCAAAACATTTTTGTGGTGTCATCGATTTTTTTTCTTGTTTTCAATTTATTAATTAGTATAGTGGGATATAAAACTAGCTGAGTAAAAGATATTTTTTTTTATATTTATAAACTCTTTAAATTTTAAGTAAAATTGTCTTATGTAAACTGAAGCTCCAGTCAGAATTTTACTCACCCGCCAAATCTCACCCAAAGAGTGAAAAATACCCATGGTGTGAAATAAGGTCCAGCTTTTCTTAACATAATTTGAAAAAAAAACATATTTTTGCTTTATACTCTACATCCTAAATTGTGCAACTTTTGGCGTAACTAGACTCAAATTTCAGCGTTTACTAAAATGTTTAATGGTTAACCACTAATCTTCTAAAATGAATCTCATCTTAGACTTCGTTTTAAACACTTCTATAAAAGATAATGTATTAAATATTCGATTTTATACGAGTATTAATTTTATATATTTTTAAAATGTAGACAATACATTTTCATATTAAATACAAATACACAATACTTAAATGCATATGATAGATATAATTACGGCTAGAGACTTACAGCACATAAAAAACATAAAATATGGTTAGTTAAATTTGTCGAAAAAATAAAAATTATGCACTATAATAATATGCTATTAAAGTTATGAAATTGCTATAAAAAGTAAAAAAAAAATTAAGTATACATTTTTTTCAGCTATAATTCGGGAAAAAAACACCACCAAATTTGCTTGAAATTAAAAATGTTTTTCTCTTTCTTGAGTTCGTGCTAAAATAAAGTCCCAATAAAAATAATGATCAAAAAGTAATTAATATTATCCACTTATGTTAAAAAAGTTTTCAGGAATATTTTTGTATCTATCAACAACAAATCATTAAATCGACAATTTCAAAATAATTTTGTTGAATAATTAATAACATCAATCCATTTTAAAATAATCGAATAAATACTAATAGTTATTTGGTTTGGATTCTTGGGGATTCTGGAGTGTCGCATCCTGAACTAATGTGATAATAATAATTTTGATTATTATTTCGACACGCTCTTAAGTCAAAACATTATATTTTAAACTCATATTATCATATAATACAATACAATATTATATCTCAATGTACGTAATATTATCATATCCCTATGGGATGTCACTTAATTTAAAATATAAAACGAATAAAAATAATAACAGTATAACGCATAACGCGACTCATCTGTTCAACCGACATCAGCAGCAACAGAAACACCCACCGCGATAATAATTATTCTACTGTACACACACACACACACACACACACACACACACATGCGTGATATGTATGACGGGCTATCATAATAATAATTATAATAATAACAATCCAACTCGCAATGTACGGTTTTATTATTATTATTATTATTATCATATATATATTTTTTCTCGTTTTTCGATAACTACTACTCCGTCGGTGCCGCGGTCCCGCGAGACCCGGCCCCATATCGCCAGCAGCAGCAACAGCAACAGCGTACGTCGTGCGTGGAGACATAAAACGCATTACTATCATTATTACTGTTGTTGTCGTTGTCGTTGTTGTTTTTGTTTTGTTATTATTATTATTATTATTACAATAATATCGCACTGGCTAAAAATGTGTGTCAATATATTCACACGACTCGCGGGACACTCCCCGAACTACCCCCTGCCTCTATGCTACCGCCGACCCTTTGTTCCACGAGAATATACGAAATTATCGGAGTATTTTTTCCACTACCACCACCACCACCACCCCATGGAGTTTCCCGAGCCCTTTCTGTTTTTTTTTTTTCTGCCCCGCAGCCGGTTTAAAATTCAATTACTGCATTACCAGTGTATATTATTATATTATGAAAAACTGTCGGACTTTTTTTACCCGTCTCCGCCGCCTCCGCAGCAAATCGAGTTACGCTCGCTTTATTAGTTATAATCAAACGGGTAACAAAACAATAATTTCGTTAATACAACACGGCAGTGTCAATGTACGGATGCAGCAGCAGGTATCTATACTACCCCACGGTATAGTGAACCCGGGATTTCTCGACAGGAAGGATCGGGAAAAAAAACCAGGAAAAAAATATATTCGTTTATAGTATACTCCTATACATACTCGTGTGTGTGTATAGTTAAGTGTATGAATTTTCTATATTACGGAGTACGGTTTTTTTTTTTTTTTTTTACAGTTTAATTGCCTTTTAATTAGTCACTTGGTTTTGTGTCTACAGTTGACCCGATGAAGTTCCTATGGTATAGTTTTCGTCCTGTTTATTACTGCAAGGGTATTCAACTCAAGGGGAACACCCAGACATGTAGCCAAAGGAGTGTGAATGGGGCTGGGTCGCCTTAGAAAAGTCGGTGACCCCGAACTCGTCCACTCAACTTTTAAAAATACTTTTTAAATTCATGGAGTTTTATTTCGAATTTCATACTCTCAGTACATTCGTAAAAATAAAAAAAAATATGTTTAATAAATAACTGGAAAACACCGGGTAACAGACGTTAATTAACTGGCATACACAACAGAAAATAGTATATGTTTATTGTTTATCAAACAAGTTGGTTTTTATTTGAATTACATTAAATTATCAAAATCATCATAACTACTCTAATGTTCAGTGCAGCATGTAGGAGGATATATTCTTATTCAAGACGACTTAAGATTTGTCTGATATTTTTTATGACGAATGAAAGGTTAATATTTAAGCGTAATACATTAATATATAAATCTGCAATAAACTTACACCAAACAATTAAAACCACTGATGCATTTATACAAAATATAAGAATGTGTTTCACACCTTTAAAAAATAATTGTCTTTTCCGTATATAATTTATCTATATATCTAAATCAATTAATTTGTATATTTAAAAACGTTTAAGTCCCCTGAAAAATAATAAAACTAGGAAAAGGAATTTTCTTATAAATTATAAGTGTCTCAAGTTTTCAACTCTCAATTACCTAAGTAAAAACATCTGTATATCTATGTAATAACCAATTTATTTATTTTCATAGAGGCGTGAAAATTTTTATAGTAATAATAGGCACGATTATGAATGAAAAGTTATGGAAATCAAATATTTTTGCCAATGTCTTTTTTTAATGCATAGGCGAGCCAAAAATCTGTTTCATAATCTAGTAAATCTATATTAGTTGGTAATTTTTGCATACTTTGGTAGCATGCTTCAACATTTCATATTAATATTGTATTATAGTATTTATCACATAAAACTAGAGTTGATCACAAAAACGCAAATTTACAGGTGATTATTAAAATGTCTATAAAAATGAATATTTTTTTCTAGATTTATTGAAATTTTTCGTGTTTAAAATATGTTAAAAATAAAATAAATTCTGATGTTTAATGCAACAAATTTCTTTTATTTACAAGTACAATACATTTTATTTTATTTACTATTGAATGTAAGTTTTTAAATAATTTATAATGCTATTTATAATAACTATTTAAGTAACTATAATCTATATTACAACTATATAACTATATAAATATATGTAACCTATTAAACATATTTTAACCGTAACTATGGTTTATACGGTATCCCTCGTATGCGCATCACTTTTGTTTATTAAAAATATGACATACAATAAGCATTGAATATCATGAAAATATGCAAGAAAAACAATTTTAATTGGGAAATATAGTAATAAAATAGAAAATGTATTACATAATTATTATTAGGTATAAATTTATAAAATGTATGAGGTGTGAAAATAATTTAAAACACATTGTACAATTTATACAGGATGTCCAAACGAAAATAAGCTCATTGCGATATCTCTTGAAATAATAAAGATAATCAAATTCTGTTTTTTATTTATTTATACTATACATGACTCACAGAGAAAACGACCACAATAATATTTTGTATTTTAATTTAATTTTATGTTTTATATCCGCCCCCCCCCTTGTTCAATAAACACTTTTTCGTATAGTAATACTTGTCAAAAAGTTTTGGCCAGCAAATTTGGCTTTAGATGGTGCTTGAGAGAGGTCATTTTTCGAAATTCACATTTTTTTTTTTTTTCAAAAGGTTAACACAGCATAAAATTTGTTTTCACGTCATTTTATTTCGTTTATTTCGTTTAATTGATTGTTACAGAAAATTTGATGGCAATGAATTAATTTGTTGAATATAGGAAATACGGTAACACAATAATCAATAAATGTTAACTTTTTTTTTAATTTTGGTAACCACCATATTAAAAGTTTCGCTCAGGATCGTTTCATTAAAGAAATGATTTATCGTTTCATTGAAAAAAATGATTTATCGTTTCTTTAAAATTTAACAGATTCGCCAAGTCTTAGCCGAGGAGCAGTATTGGCTAGGCCAGGGCATTGGGGAAGCGAACGTTGTGTATAGTATTGTTAAGTTGTTATACATTTTATATAGTTAATTTTTTATTTGTTTATGAGACTGAGCTGGTGTCCAAACAGTGATATAATTGAGTGAAGCTCCAGTTTATATTAGGTAGAAAATGTTACTTAAAAATTATAAAGTTTATTATTGTTCTTTATTTATACATTATATTATATTAATACAATATTTTCATATTTATTATTAATATAACAAGAAAATGGTATTTTATACTCAATCAGTTTATATATCATTATTAACTGAGAACAGGGGAAAAAATCTTGACTTATTAAAATTTTTCTTTCAACGCAATATTTTTTATACAATTGTCTTTCTACCAGTGACGGCTCGTGACATTAAAAAGAGGGGAGCACAAAGTAACATAAATAAAAAATTGGAAAATTATTTTTGGGTCTAAGCACTCCTCGTTGTTAACAGCCCCTTTATAATATGTATGTAAAGAAGATTGTTGGCAATCAGTAAAGTTATTGTACTCTTAAAGTTATGATTAAGTATAATCCATTAATTTTTTTTGATAGCTTCAAAAAACGTTACAGAAAATTCGAAAATAGACGTAGATAAAGTACTCGGTTCACTGCATAGATAGCACACGGAGAAGCAACGTATTTCATTGTTCCCCAACTCCTCGTCTGAGTGTATTTAACACAGATGTATAGTGCTCCGACAGTCCGACAGCGCACCATTTGATGTGTATATATTGCGTGACTGAATTTATTAAGGAGTACGTATACATTTTTCACAGAATATTTTTGTCCTGACACAATGAATATTGAATACAATTTGTTTGTGTGTTAAATAATTACTAATTTCATATTTCAACGCTAACGAAAAATATTATGACAATTTTTTTAAAAAAATAATGATTTGAGTAAATGTTATGTGGTGTGCACCTAAGTATAAATCGCTATTGTTTTATGTATTAACATTTCCATAATATATGGATTAAAAAGAAAAGTTTGAAATATATTCTAAAAATTTTTGATAGTGTTTCTAAAATCTTAGAAAAATTATTAAACATTTCGAAAAATTACCTGTCAAAAGTATAATTTAGAGTAAAATTATGATACAAAAATTTGCTCGTCGAAACTTTTCTACGAGTACTTCTAAACAAAAACGAGAACACAGAAAAAAAAAACGAAAATAATTCGCACCATGAGTATTATTCGCTTCGCTAATGAGAATTAATGGAAAGAGCTTCAGTTTATAAAAGACAATTTATACTTGAAAATTATAAAGTTTATTACTATTATAAAAAAAAATATTTTGTATTCAGCCAGTTTTATATCCTACAATTAACTGTGAACAGAAAAAACAATTTTGATTAGAAAAATATGTTAGAAAACATTTTCAACATTTTTTTTTCACATTGTTTAAATTTTCTTGCACCAGAACTAATTCTGCTATTATTATCTATATTTTAATTTTAATTAAGTTTGGATTAAAAAAATAGTTTTAAAAGCATTTTAGTAAAATGATGGATAGTTTTTCTCGTATTTTGAGATAACTAATAAGAATTACGTAAAATAACCTCTTAAAAGTACTGTCGAGAGCAAATTATGATTTAAAAAGTTGATAGTTGATACTTTTTAGACAAGTATTTCCATACAAAAATTATTTATAGAAAAAAAAAAACTATGTAAAAACACAAACTTCTTCACTCCACTCACGTTAGATTAGGTTAGGCATTTATTTATGATTTTGGGTAGATTTATTTGTCACACATTAAAATTAATACTATACACTCAATATATTATAAAATACATATATTTTATAGGTACCTTTAATATATTTTTGACACATTAAATAAGCCTTTTCTATTTGAGCCTCCCTAAAACACATTACTCGACCGATAATCTAATAGCGTGTCAAGCATTAATAAAAAAAAAAAAAAGATAGTAATTATGAGGTAAAAATCTAGATAAAAAGTTTTATCTACATAACTATAAAGATAAAAATGTAATATCCTATCTTTATCTAGATGTTTACTTAGCTAGTAAATATGTAATATTTATCTGGACACTAACCCCCCCCCAAAAAAAAAAAAAAAAAAAAAATATAGTAGCGTTAACGTTTCCACCTAATAGTACTGCACTAATATTATTATAAAATTTATTAAAAATTAGGATTCATATTAATGTATTTTTTATCCCAATCATACATACTTTTTTGGTTTCTTTATTTCATATATATATATTTTAAAATCTACTCGATCCGTAAATAGTTATTTCAACGAGATTTCATTGTGATAGAGAAGTCATTACGACGCGACGGTCGGTCGCTGGTTCAGTGAAATTGCCGGTTCTCAGTTTCAATCGTAACATGTATTGTTGTCGAGGGGTTAAGGGCCGGGAAGAATAAGCCGTGTGCTTACGACAGTATTGAACTTGGATTCATCAAATTCGGTGCACCGTGTTGCCCGTCGAAACTGAAAAGAGAAGGCCGCGTAGTTCGTTTATTAATTTTATTTTTTCCGGTTCAATTCTATATTTTTCAAAACAGAAAAAAAGAAGAGGTAATTGATAAGTCTAGGGTGGAAAAGAAAAAGATTACTGAATTATATTAGTTTATAACAAAATCTAAACCGTTGAGACATTAAACTAGGATAGCCGTCCCATAAAATACATAGGAAACTTCTTTTCGCAATAAATAAAAAAAATATATATTATATTGACTAAAAAAGCGAGAAACAATGATTTGTTACACTACACCAAATAAATTATTAATTTTGATTACTTTTTTCCAGAGTAAAACTACTTGATATATTAAAAAAATAATGCACTTGGACATTTTTTTACGTTTTACTCTGATGTCGATGGAACGTTATTCTCATTCTAACAATTAATTTCGATTATTCTAACAAAACCACAACCATCTCCCATGGAATCGTTGCAAATAACAAGTTGGTCTGTACAGTAGCATATTTCAGACTTCATTTCGGGGTCGAAAAATTCCTGTAAAGGTCTAACACGCGAATGTTTACTAGAAAAATGCCGTGGCTAGAGTGGATGTTTTTGCGCAAACATTTTAAATTATTCATTTTATTAAACATTCCTTTGCATGTCCGTGTTCTGTCAATGAAATTTTTCTTTTTGAATTCTTCTTTGGAGTCACTAGTTTGCAGCTTTTTTTGTTTTTATAATGTTTCACGATAAAGGAAAAATATTAGCATCGTAACAATCCAGAAAAAATAATCCTTTGTATAGAAATTAAATACTTACGTTTTTATCTGTGCTCAAACAAAAGTGTAACATCGTCATAAACTGGAAATTGTGTTAAATAAACGTTGAATTCAACATTAGTTGGTAATTTATTTAGAGTTAAAAAATATTTAAGTAATTCAGTGGTAATATTTATGATACACGTTGATTGATTGATAAATTATTATTATAAAATAATCGCAGTTATCATCTTATTTTAATGTATTCGAAAAACAGTTAAACAGTCATTGAAATTCAAATAAACGATCGAGAAAGTTACGTACTATATTATATAATAATAATAATAATAATAATAATAATAATAATAATTTATTCAAATGAAATAAATGAATAAAACGGGCAGTTGCCCAATAGTACAGGTTATTAGATTATGATATGATAAAAGTTAAAACAAGCATAAAATATTATTTATATAAACAAAAAATTAAAAACAAGATTAATCAAAATAAAAAATATAAACAAAAAAAATAAATAAAAACGTCGTACATCATAAAGAATATCATCCTATGCCATTTTATTGTATCATAATACGTAGCGAGTACCATTATTAATTAGAATGAATTTTACTCAATATTTTGGATAAATTTGGCACTATACAACCCTGACTAGCATGAATATTTTTTCTAATAAATTCTACATAAATCTTTAACGTCTAAGGTTTCAACATCGATTACAGACAACAGGCATCGAACAATAATAATATGGGCTTTTTTTTTTTTACACTTTTGTTTATTGATTATTTTTTATCATTTTCGTGGTTATGAATCTAATCTACAATTGAATTTAAATTATTTTTTTTCGAATAAGACTTACATTTTCTCTGTATTCAATATTATGCCTAACGTTCGATATCGCCCGCAAACTTCTTTTTGTATTCAAATGATAAATGTAAAACCTCATAAAACCAAAAATTCTTATATTTTTCATAAATGTACATAAATTCCACATAAAGAAGTAACGTTTAAATTTATACATTGCAATAAAAAAAAAAAAAAACATTATTTAAATATAAACTAACGTACACGTAACGACTAGCGATTATGTATTTGACCATATCGCTACGATCTTCGTTATCTAACGTCTTTTAATCAATACATAAATAAGGACAACTTATTAAATAAACTGCATCAAAACGTTCCGTAAGTCTTTTTCGAAGGCATTTTACAAAAATAGAACACTTCATGTGTGTCGCATAAATATCGAAAACCTATTCGGAAGTCGACTTTTTAGTTTTAGGAACCAATTCGATTGCATCTGTTTTAGCGTTTAACCGTGAATTATTTAGAAAATTTTTAGAGGGAGGTGGCTCTCCTTATAGTTGTCCCTAAAATATGCTACAAGGTCAATTATTTTTTCAATGTATTCTTATATGTTTAAAAATCGTCGATAAACCGTTTAGCCAATTCTAATTTTGCTGTAATATCAAACAATTATATTTATTCATTTAGTAGAATGCATTTATTTAATAATTACTTACATTTTATAATCTTAAATGACATATTTAGTAAATAAAATATTATTTACAACATTTGATTTCACTCATAAATTACGGTAGCTATATAAATACTCAAAGACATTTATATAATATTATATAATGTTGAAGTATATCTATATCTATATATTCATTCAAATTTTCCAAGTACTAATTTATTGTTTATAAGAATGATTAAAAAACATGCACTAAGTCTACAAGTTTTTTGATTTATACTAATACTTGTTAATTGATTAAATTAGGTACGAAACTATAATATACTTCAAATAAATATGTAGGTAATAAAAGCTAAACTGGGTGGATCTATCCCCACTGTACACCACATTCACCACTGATTATTACACTAGGTATCCTACCTTGTGTGCCCTTATCAATAACTTTATCAAAAATTATAATAATAAAGTTATTATGGATTATAATTTATAATCCATCATTATTTTATTTTTATTTTTTTTTTTAACAACAATATTATATTACTACCTGTGAATAATTTTTACAATCGTAATTTTCGAACGTTCTTCTTTTATAAGTGGGTTCTACTTTTATACATTTATATCAGTGTTTGCCAAACAATTTTTACGCAATGCCCCTTTTGGTATTTTAAAATCTCCCAGCAGCCTCAATCTATTATTTTATTTTTTTGAATACCTTTTTTTGGTATATATATATATTTGAGACCAAACTAAGCTATCAGCTTCAATACCATAATTCCGGCCAAATAAAGTATAATAAATCATAATAATATAATGTTAATATAAAATAAATCAAATATTTTTTTTCTTTAGTAAGTATGAATACATTTTTATAAAAATGTAATAATAAATTAAAATAAATTAAAATAATTACCTACACACATATTTACTAATTCGTACAACATTACGATAGGTGTGTGACTGCAGAATGAATATTCCCATTGAAACAGTACTGCTGACTTTTATAATGTCCCTCACTTGAGCTTGTAACTTCAATGCCCCATTAAGTAGTTCTATTGCCACCAAGAGGGAAATATCACCCACTTTGGGAAACACTGATTTATATGGTGACCACTATTTAAATATTATTAAAGTGATTATATTATAATTAAGAATTAAATATCAGTTAATCATTTATCTTATTTGATCATTATTTTTTATAGGTTGAATCATTTAAAGTTTAGAGATGAAGTTTGAAAAAGAGGGCATCACTTGAACCAATGTTTTGCAAAGGTTGTGAATGTCTTAAAGTTGAATGGGTGCAATAAATAACTTGAATTTTTTTTCAATCTGAACTCATTGTAAAATGAGCATAAAATATTATTAAAACTTTTTTAAAAATATTAAACAAATAGAATGCATTTTAGATTCTGAACGAAGTGAAGAAGCTAGTGTTTTTACAATGATGTTTATTTATTATTATTTTTTTTTCAGTGCACAACTTTTTGTATAAAAATACTTGTTCAAAAGTTTCGATCAATAACTTTTTGAAACTGGATTTGCTTCTAGATTGTACTTTAGAGAAGTCATTTTTTGAATTTCTCAATTCTTCAATTTTTATTTTTTTTGAAAAAACTACCCAAAATTTGACAAAAACGACTCGGAAACCACCATTTTTTGATCAAAATCATATAAGAAAGATTTTGGCGCAAGAAAATTTTGAAAATGTGAAAAAAAAATTTTGGACATTTTTCCAACATTTTTTTTCGCATTTATTTTTTATATTATTAACTTCCCTCGTTCAGAATCGTTTTATAGAAGAAATGATTTATCGTTTTTTTAAAATTAAATACACTCGTCAAGAGAATCCCCCCCTTCGTGCGAATTATGTCCTGCTTTTTTAAACTAACTATTACTATTTATATTCAGAAAAATAATTAAAATCGACGTAAAACCTTACGAAATAAATAATCAATTATTAAAATTCGAACAATAGTATTCGTCGTTTCACCCGGGCACAATATGACGACAAATTATAATTTTAATTAATAAGTATCAGGTATTGCTTCATGTTTTTATATCTTACATGTCATTCAATGTAATAAGGTACACAAAGTATAAAATATTATGTGCCTTAATAAAATAAATCATTTTTAAAATATTTTTGATTAGGTAATTTGATCTAAATATACTATTTTGTAAAAAAATACACCAAAGGTCACTTAAAATACAGAAAACATCCTAAAAGATGCAAAAAAACAAAAAAACAAAAAAATACAAAACATAAGTTTCATGTTTCAATTATATGATTTTTGAAACGAATTTTGTGCTCGTAAATCATCGTTTTAGAGTTCTCAGAAATAACAATACTAGCATTAATATAAGCGTTGTAATAATAACTCAATAATAATAATCATTATATGTTATGATGAAAAAATATTGGGAACCACTGTCATGTGCCGTTATTGATCGTGAAAGAAAAACTAGAGTAACGAAATTTTTGATGATAACGTATCCACTATCCATACATCATTGTCCAGAGCAGTGGTTCTTATCGGGAAAACTAATAAACACACGAAGAAAGCACAAGTTTATGAATTGAAAACGATTAATTCCATCGCATCTATTTAGTATATTGTGATTTAAAAAAAAAAATAATAAAAAAAAATGTTTCCAAAAAAAAACTGAGAACAGAAGTTATTGACCGGGACACGTGCGACGGCACATCCTGTATAAAATTCCTGATATAAATCAACAGTGGCATAGACTGCAGAGTGTGGTTAATGGGTCATAACCCATCCTCCTCCCCCGAAATGTTTTTGTGGCATACTAGTTGTTCAACGCTGTGACATAATACAAAACACAACGTGATCAGCGACGTCATTTGAGAGGAGGGGTTGCAGGATGGGCATTTCCTCCCCTTTTCCCCCCTTCCTCGTTGACAGCAAACCATTGTCAGGCTGACGGCTGGGTACATTATTAATCTTCTTTTTTTCTTAACTTTTTTTGTTCTAAACGCTTTTTCTATAATACATATACATATATATATATATCATATATCATGTTTATTATAAATTTTATCCATAAACATAATTCCTTTTACATTGTTTCATACGAGTGACATCAGTACTTGAGCGAGAGTAAAATTTCAAAATGTAATCCTCCCTTAAAAAAAAAAGAAAAAATGTATAATATTATAGTAAATATTATCTTGTCCATAATATTATGTGATAATTTCGAAAAAATTTTGGAAATCGCAATAGGTATAGACGAGACTGTGGGGGGAAGAGCACTGTGTAGAGGATTTATCCTCTATTTTCAGAGTCGGGAGTATAATGTCATGCTGAACGATGAATAAAATATGATATTAATTAACAATAAGACATATTCACAAAAAACAAATTATATGAATAATCTAATACTTTTACTAAAATGTATCTAAAACATTTATATACATTTATTCGATTTTGGAAAAACCAAATTATATCAGAGTCTCTTCTATATTACTTGAAAGTCACGAATTCGTCTTAAATCTAATATGCATACTGTTGTATTTAGACAAAAAAAAAAAAAAAAAAAAATGTTAATTTTTAAAAGCACTCAGGTACCTATTGAAATATATATTATATATACAAATAAAAAAAACAAAAAATAGTTTTTACTCATTAAGTTAACCGCAGTTGCTTATACGTGCGTCCTCTCCTATATTATTTTTATAATGACTGTCATTATAACGTATCATACATGTGCAATACCCTACCAAATCGATCACCCACCCATCAACTTCTGACCTAATAACGACTATAATAATAGGTATCTATTACGTAATAGAGTTTAAATTACATCAATTATTGTATTAATTATTAATCGTATCGTTCTGACTCGATCAACCTTTTAGAGTCGTGACCATAAACTCTTTTAAGTGTATTGGGTATAATTCCCTTTTAAAGGAGTGCATAATTGCAGTGTAATTCATTTTGTATTATACTTTTGTTTGAATAATTGAATCGACCAAAAAAGAGTATTTAGCAAATTAATAATTGATGTGAAAAGCCAAAATGAAATTCAAAAGAAGGTAATCGTTGTGATAACTAAAAAAAATTATAAGAAAAGCCTTTACAAGCTACCTCCGTAATACCGAATACTCTTCTCTACCGAAATTATTAATGTCAGGATTAATAATCGCAAAATGTGCACATCACACATTTACACTTCACGTTGGGGATCAAGTTGATTTCTATTTTTCATACTTACTCGGTGTTGACAACGAATTACGTAGAAAATCACATAGGTAAGTAGTTAGGGAGTCGAAAATATTTACAATTTATCAAAAAAAGTCATAATACCGTGTAGAATTGAACAATAAAATACTAAAAACATGAAATTTACAAAAAAAAAGTCTTTATATTGTATAACAATTAATTTAATATAATATTTTTAATTGTAATTTGTTTAAAATGTACTAAATTATATTTTATTAGCATTTATTTTAATTTTTACTGTTTCCCAGTAATATTATTATTAATACGATATATGAATTAAATTTACATTATTCCCTAATACAGTATTTTTCTGATATTAATTTAATAGTTGATAATTACTAGCAATAGGCAGCTGGTTTTAATTTGTTTTCCTTAAACGGTATGAATAAAATTAGAAGCACCAATATTTTTAATTTGCCAATAATATCAGAATAACAAATTTTTACATTAAGTAAAATTAATATAAAAATAAAATTTTTGTAAAAAATGTATTGAATAAAAACAGAACATTTTTTTAATTACTTACCGAAATGATGTAATTTTTAAATGTTCAGACTTTTTTATTGAAAAAAAAAAATTATTTACGAAAATAAAATAATGATGTCATAAAATGAAACATCCATGTACGTCTACGTAATATATTTATCACCTTACTTACAGCTCATTTACTTTTTATTTCATAATTAGATATGACGACAAATCTTCTTATTAAATTGTGTTAACAGATAATAATATTACTAATATTAAAATCTTTATCAAATTATGTCCTAATATGGCTTCTTGTAATTTTGAAAATAATGCGTGACCTAAAACAGTTGATAGACCAAAATAACATTTCAAAATTATTTTCTACAGTTGCAATACATATTCATAAGAATTTAGACTATTATATCAGGAAAAAGGCTAAATTAAAAAATATGTTAAAATGTAAATATTTCCACATTTTAGAGCATATGAGATCGGAAAAAATGTATCAATTTTATTTATTTTATTTTTTTTTACCTTTTTTTATGTTCTCAATTAGCAAATTTTCTACGGAATAACGATTTAGAAATAAAATCACATATTTTCAGACAACCGTAATATAAATTGAAATATTTTTCCTAAACGGGATAAAGTTTTCATGAAAATTGGCACAACAAATAAATGTCTACGAGTGTTTGAAATTAGAATTAAAGCTCATATTACGATCGTTAATCCAAATAATAGCAAAATATTGATTTTTCTTGCTATTACGTGATATATAATAAAGAACCCGACATATGTACGTAAAATCATGGGTATTCTTTGTTCTTCGGATGGGATCTCTAGGTGGGTGTATTGTTGTATCATATACATTATTTAATGCCTGAAAAATAATTGCCCATCAAACATGAATTAAGTTGTTTTTTTTTTACTATTCAAACGACACGAGTACAATGTACTCCATTAGCAGTTTTCAAAATGTCAGTCATAGACACAAAACCATCGTTTTATAAATCACGTTATAAATTAAACGTTCTCGCTATCTCTTGTGCATCTCTTTATTTACTCGTAATGAGTCCCCGTCATGACATCTTCACACAGTTTCACGTCGAATAAAGGACGCGCGGGGAAGCGTACAATTAAATTCAATACCACGATCACGTGTGTGCTCTCGACAGTTTGTACTACAAAATAACATAATATAGCTTTTGATTATCCACGAGACCCTTTTTACTCGTATAGAATATGCAATAATGGAAAAAATGTATTTTCAAGCCATGCGAGAATAATAATAATAATAATAATAATAATAATAATGTGATATCAACTATTATTGTCGCGAGGATGCGTTTTTTTTTTTTGTGCGAACTCTTTTTTAAATTACAGTATCAACCGAATAAATGTAGTTTTCACTGCATCGACGTACGTTATTAAAGTTCACAAAAGGTACGAAGTTGCACGTGTACGTAATTTGACAATAAAAAAAATATATATTTTATATTATCGAGCAGACTCAAAGATATTTTTACGTTATACTAAATAGTTTTCAATTCATGTATAGTGGAAACCTTAAGATTTACTAATTGTGTATTTAAATTTGCGTTTCTGTGATTTCCGAGAATGAAAAATCGTGTCATATATCATCTCCATCGGAGAATATATCATGTTTATAAAATAAATGGCCAAATAAAATAAACATATTTATAGTAATTTTTTATTATTATTACTATTTTGCTGGTTTTCACTACTTAGGGTCTCCCCAACGTCAATGCTTAAAAATAATTTACAGGAAATGATAATGTATTATCTCACGTAATACATATAGGTAAAAGAATTTAATTATTATGAGTTAGTAAAATACATTTTTTTTTAAATAAAATGTATTTAATTTAAAATTAAACACTTTTTAAAAATTTGTTTTATTTGTCTTTCACATAGATTGAAATAAAAAAAACAAAAAATCCAAACATACTTCACACGATGGGTATTCTTCGCACCTCTGGTGAGAAGTTCTTATTGAGTGTATTAAATTTCAAAGAAACGATTCAGAAAAATTTCTTCAATAAAACGAATGTAACATGATATTATTTAATGATGTTGGATTTTCCATATTTGTGTACGTGCGTGCGTGCGTGCGTGTATGTATGAGGTAATAAAGGGTCTTAATAAAAATAAAAAATGCAATACAAATCTTCTTTTATAAATTAATAAATGGTCAACCACTCAGTAATTAGTGTAATTGGCATTTTGTTTCTTTATGTGAATCCCTGATTTTTGAGCTATTTACAGTATTAACTTTTTTTCTAATAATAGGTACACCGAATAAAATTCACTAAATTTTTCCAATCGTTCAGTAATATTCCAACATTATTAATTAGTAACAAAGTAGTCAATGATTATTTTTATTTATAGTATTTAATATTTATAGTAATTTTTCCGTAGTTTTTCGATTTTTTTTTTCAATAAAAACCTTATAAAATTTTTTATTTTTCATCCATAAAAAATTTTCTGACACCAAAATATTTGAAATGTAATTTTCCATCTATGTACCAAATTTCACAAAGATCAGTTGAACCAATTATTTTGTATATGCGTTTAAATGTGTAATTTTATGTAAAACTAATGAATTCTATCAAAACACTAACTCACAATGCTTAAATAAAAAAAAGTTTATTTACGATTTTCGAGATTTTTTTAGGACCGTTGGTTATACCTATAAGTACTTTTGTATTAAATTTTCAGCTCGCCATATATCTATATATTAAAATTTTATGAATTGAAAACTAACAAAAAACGAGACATTTTCATAATTTTTAAAATGCCGTACTTACCTTAAAATTGGTCGAATGTTTTTGAAAATTTTATGATGTATGCGCGTGACTATTTTTAGTAGTAAGTGAAAGTTTCAACTTTATAGCTCCATTATTTTAAAAGTTATGTAAAAAAGAAAAAATCGAATTTACAAACATTCGGGTTATGCCATTTTTTACCGTTTTTTGTTAATTTTTGGGTAGTCTAGACTTGCGCTTAGAAAAAGTATTGAGAACTTAGAAAAATGACCTCCTAAAAGTACCATCTTGACAACATTTCCGATCTATAGAAAAAAGGTACGAAACATATTTTAACGATTCTAAACAATTATTAATACTAATAAAAATATATAGAACATGCGAGGATTCAGATGGGGGATATGGCTGCTCAGGCACCCCTTGTCACATTAACCACACTACACAAAATTATATAAAATTATTACCTGACTATTTTTTTTTTAATTATGTAAGTTTTAAACCAAATCTCGCATAATCACAGGCGCGGATTCAGAGGAGGGCTATGGGTGTTCGGGCAACCCCTGTCACATTAACCACACTACACAAAATTATATAAAATTATTAATTGACTAAAAAATATGATATTTTTTAACGCAATCGCTTGCCACACTTGGGTGAAATTAAAATGCAATAAGTG
>JAIPRM010002110.1:0-32473 GCA_025469315.1 Stegophylla sp. TES_Ste_2020 | reverse complement strand
CCTAACAAATTTTGGAGAAATACCTGTATAAAACTATTTGATTTTAAAATACAAAAAGAAAAATTACATTTAACAATTTAACTATACCTGTTGACTTTGCTTGTATAAAATAATTGTACGAAAAATACATAGGTTGATATTTTTCCACTAATTAAATTATATATTATGGTTTAATGGATTTCAAATCTCCGTTTTCATTTATTTCTAATCTACATATCTACAATACAATTCTGTATAATATTAAGTACATTTGGTATTATCATCGGTGAAAACCGATGACCTTTTATTATTTCATGATTGTAAATGCAGAAAGGAATATAATATTTAAATTCCTCCTTAGATTCTCTTCAGTGAAACCTCCGTCAATATTAAAAATACCCATAAGAGGGTTGTTATGCGTCCGTTGGGAAAGACTATAGCTTACACAAACAAATGGACGGAGCTGGCGTAATACTAAATATTAATAAATAATGTTTACATTTAGGTTAAGTAACATTTTTTTTTTTTTTTTTTGGTTCTTAAGGTACACGAAGTCGTAAATTGATTTCGATACATCAATATTACCCATACGAATCTATATATGTCAAAAATTGTGATTTTCAAACCCTTTGGTCGTTCCATCCGTATGTTTTTATAATTAGATATTGAAGTTAAAATCTATTCGTACTGCGAGAGAGGGGGGGGCGTTTAAATATATAAAAAAAAAAAACAATTTAAATTTTTAAAGTCTAATTGTCTGAAAGTTCAATACGAGTTTAAGTTCGTAATATAATATTCAATTAACTTTACATAAATCAAAAAAAAAAAAAAAAAAAAACGAGACATATTCGCACCATAGTTTTATTCTTCAAGCTTTGGTTAATTGTTTTGAATTCTAAAGAAACATTTGATTTCAATGAAACGATTCTGAGTGGAGCTTCATTTAATTATAGACAATAGTTTTTGTTAGCTTTATATTGTGTATGTTTAGTAATTGTTATATAATATTGACACATTATCAGAAATTGGTTTAAGATAAGGCGTTGTTGACATTTTCAATCAATTTCACTTTGGGAATAGTTAATAACAAAATAATATTTGTTCATTTAAATATCAGTGAAAATGATTAATTTTGCGGATTTTTAAAGTTTAAAGTTTTCCTGATAAAAAATTGGTTCAACAGTTAAAAAAAAATTCAAATATAAGTTCATAAGTTCACCTACAAAAAAATAAACAAGTTTTTTATACAATTTTCTTCGCTGCAAACAATGATTTTAAAATATTACGAAATTATAAAGAAAATAAATCTACTATTGTTCGAACGGATTTTCATTTGAGCTGCAATTCTAAAATTTTAAAGCTTGTAAAAAATTATTTATAAATTACAAAAGATCTATATCACGTGTTAGAAAAACAAGAAACGGATGTTTTGGTAAAAGTAAATTTCTACCAAACTAATAATTAAACGGTTTCTGATTGAGAAAAAAAAAATACTAAAGTTAATTATATGAAATACTTGTTTACAACATAGTTTTTCGATTTTACTAGATTTTTTGACAGTTTTTCCTTATTTTCGGAAAAAGTATTGATAATTTTCAAAAATCATCACAATAGGTCTTTTGTACCTCAAACTAATACTCGATAGATTTTCGTAGACAAACTGTGTACATAAATGTATTTTCAAATGTAATGTAACGGTATACATTTTTAGGATTCATCGGGGCCAGTGGCGTATTTTGAGTTTTTTCCAAAAAATATTTTTCTCCAAAAATATTAATATAATAAAGTTCACGAACTCTTGGATAGCTCCGCCCTCTGCAGTCCACAATACAATAATCACCCGAGTATTGCAAAGAGTATACATTTTTTTAACAATTATGTTTAATCAATTGGTATATTAAAACAAAGAAAATACTAAAATAATATTTTATTAGTGTAGTGAGAGGTTACTGTTGGTTATTATCAATCCATTTTATAAGTGACAACTAACTCTATAGTTATATTATATTGTCTTTTATTAAGTAATTAAGTCCGAATTGATGCATCAACACCAGGGTTGAGAGCGGTTTATAATAACTTCAAACCACTCTCAAAACTAGAGTTTTGTATTAATTAATGTTTTTCGGGCAAAAATATATAGTTAATCATTAGATTTTCAAATTTAACCCCTAAAACTATCCTTTAGAGGTTGTAAAATTTACATATAATTTTTTCGATGCGTTGCTTAAGTATTAAAATATAAAATACACTAGTTTTAACATTTTATTTTATTTTTTAAAAAAATGTGTATTGTTTGTGTTTTTAGAAACAAATTATAGATTGTCTCATACGTGTTGGTAAAAGTTGAGTTTATGTTTTGTTTCTTCTCTTATTCAAGTAGGGGGGGGGGGCTGGAAAAGAGCTGTTTGAATTATTTTGGGCCAATAAATTGAAATTAAATAAACTTAAAAATTTTAGTTTGTGATTCACCGTTTACCGTTTACCGAAAATCCAAATTTGTAACCTAAGGTTACAATTTTTAATGCAGTTTTAAAATTTATTTTATCATTTCTCATACATTTTCGCAAAGGAAATAACTATAAAAACAAAATGGATGATGGTGGTGGGGAAACTGATTAAAAAATATGAAATTTTTTCGACGCAATCGCTTGCCACACTTGGGTGAAATTGAAATGCAATAAAGTGTGTAGGTAGATAAATTTATTATAAAAAAAAGAGCTGTATATATATTTCTCACCATGGGTTTTGTTCGATCATTAAACGGGATTTTTAGGTGTATTAAATTAATTAAAGAAACGATAAATCATTTTGATCTTTAAAGGCGTTTTTTTTTTTTTGTCAACATTTGTGTAGTTTTTCCAAAATTTCGAACAAACTATTGAGAATTTGAAAAAATTCTAATTCACATAAATTAGCCGGTCGAAACTTATGGATAAACTGAGTAGATCATTAATAGTAAATTAAACAAATGAATTTATTAAATGTTTTTTTTTATTCTAATAGAGATTATAAATATATATAATTTAATTTTAAATAGAGATTAATATTAAGGTGTAATATTAGTAGTATTCAGTTCTATTGATTGAGCAACTCTTATTTATAATTTCTGGATCCATGACATTTGATCAATATCCTCTTACCATAATAATAATAATAATATAGTGAGTTCGTTTTTATGAGCATTGGTCCATTTTTACCGACTTACATTATGTAATTGTGTAGGCACTTGTAACGACTGTCGATAAATCTAAATTTTACATAAAAAAAGAGTACTCTAATGAGCACGAGGAAATATTGGAAAAGGCAATTACGTAATGCACCGATATAATATTATATATAACTCTCTTGGTATATACTAATGTTCACCGAGAGAAG
The DNA here is from genome assembly GCA_025469315.1 of Stegophylla sp. TES_Ste_2020. Taxonomy (NCBI): domain Eukaryota; kingdom Metazoa; phylum Arthropoda; class Insecta; order Hemiptera; family Aphididae; genus Stegophylla; species Stegophylla sp. TES_Ste_2020. The sequence goes on along the minus strand of JAIPRM010002110.1, from coordinate 29,119 downwards.
GGGATTTGACGTTTTCGCATTTGAATACTATGTAAACATGTACCGAATCTACCCGAACCACTCGACGCGTATTACATGTATGTAAAATATACACTCGAACGCATTTACCCTCCCCCCTCCCCAAAAGTCATCCCTTAACATTCGTGCATTAATATCGGTCGAGAATTCCGCAACCGCGTATCGCGAATCGGTCCGTCAGTCCAGTTGTATATGTACTATATCGTTCGAATCATTAACTATCGGATATTCTGTTGGTCTTACCGATTTGTAATAATGACTTACGAGTATGGGCCAGGAATGAGCCAGTCAGTGGCGTAGCGAGTAATTTGGCCGCCCGGGTCAGACATCAAATTTGCCGCCCTCCATCCCTTTTAAGGAAAAAATTTACTTTTTTTTTTGTTCTCTGCTTCAATTTTTCTCAAAGACCTTATTTATTATTTTTTTTTTTTTGCTTTCCGCTTCAATGTTAAAATTTCAAAAAACGTTTTAGATTCTGGACGGAATGAAAAAAGTTTAAAGTAAAATAAAGTAAAAACAAGAAAGGTGGACATATTTCGCACCACGGATATTCTTCGCTCTTCGGGTCAGGTACTCTTGGTAGGTGTGTTGAAAATGACTACCATTTTTGATTTTTATATTATTAACTTCTTTCGTTCAGAATCGTCTTATTGAAGAAATGATTTATCGGTTCTTGAAAATTCCACAAATCCACCATGAGTATTTGACCCGAGGTGTATGACATTTGATTTTACATAATAATACCTCATTGAAGCAAATGAGAATTTTAATGAATTGAACACATCAATTTTGTTATTTGATTGTAACGGTCTGTTAACTATGAGAATCATTTGCAATATTGGCTCCAAAAAAAAAAAATATTCAAATGCTTCCATTTGAGTCTAGAACGTTTAGCTGTCATTTGAAAAATTAAAAAAAAGTTACTATATGAATATTTTAGACAAGTAATTATGTACGAAAAAAGTGAATCCATTAGAAGATAAAATATAAATGTATATTTAAAAGCTCTAGCTTTTTTACATCGCTCAGAATCTAAAAGTCATTAATGAATTCTGGTTAATGACTACTATAAAAAAAAAAAAAACCTTTGGTGGTTAAAATGTCAGGTGCAGCATAGGCTTCACACGTAGAACAACCACCTATGAGTTTAAAACATTGTTTACCATTCGGATATGTTAGGTTAAGTGACGATATATTATTTATCTACAAAATATTGATATAAAAAATCATAAAAAATCTTGAAAATTTCGGTGAGAAAACTAGTTATCGACCTTGACACACAAACTGTATAATATTTGCATGATAGAATGGGAATTTTTTGCTCCTCGGGTGGAATAACCTTATAGATATGTCAAGGTTTAAAAAAAAAAAACAATCGGAGTAGAGCTTTAGTTAATAAACAATATTGTCACAATTATAAAAAAAAAAAAAAAAAAACAATCTAAAAATAATATATAACACAAAAAATGTATGAATTGGTGAAAACTGAAACAAGAAAAAAATGTAATGAGAAAAAAGTGTTTCGAAAAATATCCTCTTTAAAGTACAATCTAGAGCCAAATTATGATTGAAACTTTTGGACAAGTATTTTTTTACAGAATATGAAAGGTAAAGAAACATCATTGTAAAAACATAAGCTTCTTCGTTTCACTCAAAATCTAAAATAAAACAGGTCAAAAAACACCTAAAAATTATGCGTTTTTTAGAACCTAAATAAAATCAATATTTTTAAAACTATGTCACAAATCAAAATTAGCGGAAATCGTTTGTTTTTGACGCTTTGGAAATGTGTACTCTTAATATTATTAAGACGAATAAGGCGATTTTTATTTTGTAGGAAAAACTTGTTGTATTTTTTTTTAGTTTATTACGGTTTGAGAATCAAATATTTCTTTTAATATGATATTGGAACTCACCTTGTAATGAATAATGTTAAGTTGATAAATTCATTTTTATAAAAAATAAAATGAATTTCATATCGTAACCCAATATTGCAAAATTACCAAACTTCAAATTACTATAATTCCAAAGCTAATGATTTATGAAAAAAAAAATTTTGTTTATTTTCTTTGTTTTAAAAATAAAAAATAAAGAGGTGGGTGGTGAAGTATATTTAAACTAAGATGTCCACAGTTAGGGCAATTGAAATACTAAGAACTTAACGCAATATTAGGGCACCTTAAATTTTGAAAATATTCTGAAAACAGATTGTCTTACACACAAAAGTTATTAATTAATTAAACATAATTAATTTAATAATATGTAATTAATGATAGAAATATTTCGGAAAGATCATAATTATGGTGTGACCATAAAATATAAAACATAATATTAGTAAAAATTCGGTAATTTGGTGAGATGTGAAAAGATTACTTATATTTACATATTTTAATTTTAATTTTTATTGTTTTTAAATATTTTAGGTTAATGAGTATCAGTATTTTACGCTAAATATTTATCTACTTAATATTATTTACTTAATAATGGTGTACAATGAAGTACAAAATATGTAATAATTGTGATGCGTTTGCTTTTATTGAATTTTCAGAAATATTATTAAATAAAATTCAAAGATAATAAAAAAAAGTACTTTTTTATATACCTACTCGGTACAATCGCTTAGGAAAGCAGTACACACAAAAAAAAATACAAAAAATAAGTACTGTTCTATGAAAATAAGTACTTATGGTCACAATAGCAATAACCCCTTAACCCCCTCCCTCTGAATGCATCACTGTTTGAGAATCTCCCGTGAACATTGAAAAAACGCGTTCCATTTTTTTCTCTCTTTGAATCCCAGTGATATAACAGAATGAGAACTATTGATTTTCTATGACAAGTATAGCCGGGGGGGGGGAAAGGAGGCATGATGGCATGATGGCGGAAATTGTGGTGGTTGGCCGAAGGCGCACGAATTACGGCCACAAAAGGTGGACAGGTAGGTAAAAAAAAAAAACTCTCGTACCTGTTGCTCGACGTCTTTACGGCTCTATATACGTCATTTTTTTTTTTTTTTCTACTCGGTTTCTACCCGGAAACTTTCATCGTTTGGTTTCACTCCGCGTTTTCGACGAATTTTAATCGTACATTTCGAGAACGCAAACTACTGCCAATTTTTCCAATTTTGCCGACCACCACCTGTTATAATACGCGATTCTCAAAAAAATGGTGAGCGTTGTGACGTATCAGATAAAAAAAAAAAAAAAAAAAAAAAAGAGAGGACAAACTGGCGACGAGCAGTGTACGCGAAGCCCTTTTCCTTTATTCCTCAAATCAATTCCCAGAAAAGTACAAAACTTATTAAAAACGTAAAAACCGTGTCGGTTTTCAGTGGGTTTGAATATAATAATAAAACAAGACATGAAAAGATATCAATCTAGAAACCGCAATTATGTACTACGTTTATAAAAGAAAATATTAATTCTCTCTCTCTCTCTCTCTCTCTCTCTTTATCAAAGGTTCGAACGAAAGTAATTAATTTGAAACGAGTTGTGATTTTAAAAAGGTCGACATACTTGGTACCATGGGTATTGTGTTCGCTTCTCGGATGAAAGGTTTGGACATTTAAAGAAACTATAAAATCATTTCTTCGGCAAAACGATTTTGAGCCTTAACTACAATGACTCTGTTTAAAAGTCAAAAAATAATAACAGTGAAAAAATCATCTGTAGACAGCATCTCGGGACAACGGAACCGAAATATATTCATCTTCTGTCTCCTGTCTTACATTTAAAACAGGATATAAATATAAAAATATATATATTATAAATAAATAATCTTGTAAATATAATATACAAAATGGAATTGAATTGAATATTTCCCAATATTGTAACCATTATTATTGTTCATTAATAACCTCAGTAGGTATATTCAACAGTTTTCGAGACAATGTAGCAACAACTAATTGGTAAATTATATAGCATTAGACGAAATCCAAAGACCTTTTATTTAAAATATCCTTAATATCGAAATTAGTATTCTATACAGATATATAAAACAGTTTCAAAAATAATTTTACTTATACCTGCATGAATAATTATGTCGTGCGATAAAAAAATTAATTCGAATGTTTTTTTTTTCTTTTTTAGGTAAGATCAATGGAAAAAAAGTCACCGACAATTATTCGTGAGTGTACAAAAAATAAAAACATTTACCGTCCAACAATGCAGTCGTTTAGTTAAAACTCTTACGTTCTGTACCTATATACTAGTCTCTATATTACATGATTTTCAAAAAAAAAAAATAAAACTGTGTCTATATGAGAGGTTTAGTCGGTATGAAAAATGAATAGATAAATAATTGTACCTTGAACTAAAAATGTTTATATCACGCTGTCATTGTAAATAATAGCAAATCATCTAAGTATCAAACAGTCATTGTTTATTATTTCGTAATATATTTTATGGCATTGATCTACATTAGGGTTAGGACTATACATTCCATTTAAAATGGAATTTTCTCCTTTTTAGCATCATCACGTTCTCTTGTCCAGAGACATTTTGTACGGGACTTTTTTCAGACAGTGGTCCTAATTTAATTCCGTCACTTTATGTGCTTAAACGAAATATTGTCTGTACGTGTGAAAAAAAGAATATTATTTTATTTTTCACCTCTACAATGATATCGAAATTCAATTTTTCGATCCTTAAATGGATTATATAGAAGTCAAAATAAATACGTTAGAATTTGTATATATATCACTATATCAGTATAATATATGATGTAGATGACACAAAAAAGAGTTTATTTTGTTATTCTGTCCCAATATCGAACACTTAAGGTGATACTAGAACTCGTTATTTTATCATTTCTTTAAAATTAAACACGCCCATGGGCGCCTATTTGGGGCGGGGAAGTTGGGGGAGGGACATGTCCTTCCTCTGGAAAATTTCAAAAATAATTTTGTTGCATTATTCCCAAACTGAATTTTATAAAGTATATAAACGGTAATTTGCATTAGCATAAAACTATTAAAGTTCAAATTCATAAATATAAATTCAAAGACTATATCCTATACCCGAGTTATCTACGTCCAGTTTTAACATATGGATGCGAAACGTGGTCAGTGACAATAGGACGTGAAGAGAAACTATTATGGTGTGGTCCAATTGTGGAATATGAAAAATGCTAAACAAGGACGAACGAGAAAATCTATCGGCTATTTTAAAAGCCAAACGTAAGAGAATTCACCAGAGAAAACAAACATGTTATAATGGGCAGAGAAACAATAGTATTTGTAAACAAGTACCTATAGGCACAATCAAAGGTGGCCGGCCAAGGCAAAAATAGATTTAAAGCTAAGCTGGTAAACGTTGCGCAAAGAATGAAGTTAAAAAATAATGAAAATAGGCAGAGGTGATGAGAAATAGAGGAAGTATGCAAGGCCAATGGGCATAAATATATTAAAAACCATTACAAATTAAATCAATGTTCTTAATTACCTACATAAGTAATGCAATTTTAATAAAAATTTTAAAGGAAAAGTCATTTTAATTTTTTTTTTTTTTTTTTATTACCTACATGATTATTGTGACGGACCGATGCAATATACTTACGATACTCGGGAGGAGATGATGATTGATTATTGCTAAAACCGGTAATGAATATAAAAACATAATAATTTGTATTAAAATTTGTACCCTCTTTGAAATTCGATTAATGGGCGCCCTCGAACACACCCGCCAAGAGTATCCCGTCCGAGGTGTGTGAGTTACATCCTTGGTGTAAAGTACACCCTTTTCATTGTTTACTATTTTGTTGTTATTATCGACTGTTGTTGTATTACGATCTGTTTATTATTTCTATAGCGATTTCAACGGTTTTTTTTTTTTTTTACCCGCCGCCGGTGATCGTTTATACGGTGACGACGACGACGACGACGACGACGTTTATTTAAATTCGTTTCACGTTTGGTTCTCTTTTATTCTATCTCTTTTTGCACCCCCCCCACTCTGCCCCCGTTCTCTTTCCATTATGCAAAACGTATTTTCGCCCGTTGCCAACGACGAGGCGGCTTTTACGCATCTCCCGAGACTATTTGGCTCACTCGAAATTGCACGTCGTCGGCGCCGGCCATATCGTACGCGTCCCAAACGACCGTTAAGTAGAGTAGTTAGTACTTAAAAAAACTTTCCCTTCGAATGGCTATGACTCTACACCCTACGGCTACGGCGGTGACAATTTGACACAGTGTTCCAGAAAGTCGATTTAGAGGGACAAAATTACTATTTAATTATAAAATAATTTTGTATGTAACTCGTTTTTGGATACTTCAAATTTAGGTTCAGTTTTCAATATTGTACATTCATAAAATCAATTAAATTCAATAAGAAATTAAATCGATTTCCGATTTCCCCCATTTTATGTATTAGTAGTAGTAGTAGTATATTGAACAGTGAACAGAAAACAATAACGACAAGATAACCTACCCCTTTAAGACACATATTTGTGTTGGGGTAGGGAGTTATTACAATCAAAAATATTATAAATAAAATAAAATATAAAAACTAAGTGTAAAGATAAAAAAAAAAAAAAAAAACACTTACATCATATTGGTCTACTAAACATACAATTCAATTCAATTCGTCACAAAGCCAATTAAATATAGATTTTTTAATACAAACATATTATTTAATAAAAATAATTTCAAAAATTAAAAATATTACTATTTAAATTTCATCAAAATATTTTAATTTTTAATTAAAATATTATTATCTAAAACGAGGTAAAATACAAAATAATATGTTAAATGTTTTATTTAATGTAAAATATTCTTGTGGGTTGGTTTTTTTATTATGAAATTCGATTTTTCTTCAATTTATGTACAAATATAATAATGTATAATATAGGTTCTAAAATGATAAACCGCGAATTACCGCAACAAAACTAAATAATTTATTTAAGAGGACAGCTGTTAGAAAATACTAATATATAACATCTATTTTTCATATCTTTTAAATATTTTGAAATAAGAAATTTTCTAATATTTTTATATATTATAATAACTTAAATTAGACAAATAAAAGTTAGCATAAAATTGAGAATACAAAATATGCAAACCTTCCATGACTTTATAAATTTGTTTGAGAGAAAAATATTTCATACAATATCATTTTCAATGGACAATGTGAACTAAATATAATATATTATACTCAAGAACAATTTTTAGCTTGATATTAAAAATCTTATCATTTACTTTTTTTTCTATCGCTCTAAAACGAATCTATGTCAACTATAAATTCGATTTATACCACTTAGAATAAAATTCACGACATTTTATTTTGCTTTTTTCCTTTTTTTTTGTATTTTAATGCTTTTTTTACTTATAAGTTACATTTTTTCAAAATATATTCTAAATAAATGTATTTGAAGGATTAATTCAATTTAAGAAGATTTTTTTTTGAAAACTTAAAAATAAATTCAATTGTCCAATGCGACTCCGATGATATAGGTTAATAATTTTGTAACTATTTTTGAACAAATTTTGATAAATTAGGTGTCTTAAAAAGAATAAATTTAATTTACAGATAAATTATGGAAGAAAAAGAACAGCAGCATGATGATTTTTTGTAATTTAATAAACTAATAAATAATTATAATACGTTTTTCGAAATGAATAATATGTATATTTTTTATCAAAAACTTTTTTGAAAGATTTGTTGAGCTTTATTTTTTTTATTTTAAATACTTTTTTTTTTTTTTGGTTTTCATTGCTTTGAAATCTGTACTTTACTTATCATCATAGATCATTAGGTGAGATTCTGTACACTGCATGACACGAGTCTAATCAATTGCTAACTATCTTTCGATTTAAATGCTATTTTGAGTTTAAACAGTGACTCGAAAAAAAATCTAATTTCGTCCCACTAAATCAACTTTTTGGTACACTGTGCGACACGTTTGCCAGCCGCACACGAGTCTCACAAGGAATTATTATTATAATAACGGAAATTAACAATATCCGTCTTTACTCGCGGATGACTTTTGCAGGCTGCCACCCGCCCCTTTGCCGCCCCTCGTATATCTAATATTATTATTTGTAGTCGAAGTCTCGTATCGCGCGCGCCCGAATGTTGTTTTCCCGCAAAACTTTGACACCACGACTAATGCCGACGTACCATTGTAGTAATAGTAATAATAATAATAATAATAATAATAATAATAATAATTTAAACCCGAAGTTTGCTCTATCCGACGGACGAATAATTTATTACCGAATCGCATCCGGAGACTTACAAACCGCCGCCGTCTACGCCGCACGCAACTAGAGATAGGCAAAAGATTTTCACATCACGATGGTGTCTTCATGGCCTGTGCTCACCCGGAAAAAAATCAAACAATTTATATCCCTTTTCCTCCAAAATTCAAATTCCATTTTCCACCACTTCCCTTTTCCTCCAAAAACAAAAGGCCGTATCCCGTTTCTCTCCACTGACACTATTACTCAGTGGCGCACATCAAAGGGTTCAGCAGGGGTGTCGATTGACACCCCTCCCCCCATGAAAATCGGTGGGTGGTTCTAATTATTGGACTTGGAACTTATTTTTATATCTATTGTTTATTATTTATAGCATCTTAAAAAAAATATATATATATATAATAAAAACAAAATTTTTATCATGTTCATACTCAAATTTCATTGGTGAAATGGGTGTGATTTCCTAAGAATTTACATTTTCGACACCCATGTGAAAATTTTACTGTGCGCCACTAATATTACGTACTGTTATTTAACAAATTTTCAAATCATTGATTTTTGACAACACTGACACGTATATAATACATTTATTTCAATATCATATAAATGTGATGGAAAAGAAAGAATAAAGGTAAAAATATTTTGTAAATAAAAATCAATATGCTATTAATTTTTATAATATCATATTTTTATTTTCATTATATTATGACTGTATAAATTTATAGTAAATATACAGTGAATTTAGACAATTATAGGTAGGAGTTTTTTTTTTGGAAAATTTGTAAAGATTCATTTCTTTATGATAAGTGATTTTTTTTTTTTTCTTGTGCACTGTTCAAACTACAGTAAAAACTATATTTTCCACAATTTTTTTTTTTTTCAATATCACCTTAAGGATGTTCTATGAATACATAAACTTTTTTTCAAATAGAAATCCATTGTTTTCACCAAAGGGGAATTTTAATCGTACAATTTTTCTGTGAATATTTTTCATTTATTCCATTTTAAATTATCCTCGATTCGTATAGTTAAAATTATCGGTTCAAATTTAAGAATTCAATGAGAAAAGAGGTCTTTTGTTTGAAAAAAATCTTTTACACACAGGACATCCTTAAGGTGTCGTAAAAAATGAAAACAAAAGTTATGAAAAACGTAGTTTTTTTATCGTCACTTGAACATTAAAAAAAAAAAAAAAATTTTGCGTTTTATGGCCAAAAAAGTGGGTCATGCTTAAGAGATTTATCTATACGTATATATAAGCTTCCAGTTTTCTACTGTCGGTATATTTTATTTCGCATTCAAATAGAATTCCATCCCTTTAAAATATGCAAACACGGCTGTATTCAGTGCACAGAAGGGTACATTATTATGACGTGTTACGCCGACGTTCATTTTATCTGCGTTGAATTTTGAGTGTTTTCTCTCAACAAGTGTTTGATGCGAAACACTCGAAATACTATAGTACGGGTTAGTCGTGGCTGTGCCGACTTGACCTTTCACACCCGTTTAAGAGGTGACGTCCAAAAACGTTATCGTCTAGGGAACACTTAGAAAAACGATTTGTGATCAGTGGAGCTTCGATTTTTCAACTCCCATTAATTACTATAATCGTGTGTAATACATTCCATTTTTTTTTTTTTTATTATCCATTTATTACATGATAAACAAAGAGATTATTACTTACAAATAATAATTAAATTAAATAAAATACACGAAACAAGAATAATACTTAATAGAGTATATAATAACTGCCCGTAAACATATTTTGTGATTATCCTAAGTACGATATAAACCAGTTATTAACAGTCATTTTAACATTTTTATGTTTGTTGATTATATTATTTTCAAAGATAATAGGCATTTAGTAGGACCAGGTGGTCCACGAATTTTTTGACCAAAAGATTTTTTTAAATATATCACTTTAACATTGTATGCTAAAAGTTCCCTTTTTGGTTTTCCATTTTTTTTTTTTTTTTTTTTAGTGATCTAATTACCTATATTTTTACCTATACCCATAAAATGGCAGTTTTTTTTTAAATAATAAATCCACAAGTAATACATTAAATAATTCAAAGTTTTGACTTGTTGAGTACTTCAAGAGTAGGTTTCTGCAGATATTATGTATTATGTTATGAGTATAACTGATTTTAATACGTAGCTTTTTCAGTATGACATATGATTCATGTAACGACAAATTCAATTGTGAGAATTTAATTTTTAATTTCTAGATGATTAATTTCTTTTAAATTAATTTTATTGTATTTTTTTCTATTAACTTACTTCGATGTGCACTTCTACTAAAAATCAGAGCAAATTATATATTGAAATACAATCAAAATTGATCTTGTAATTAATTTTCACACATTACTCAAAAACAAAATCAAATGATTTTTACTCGTGTAAAATTAACGAATGAACGAAAACGTTAAAATGCGAATGTTTCTTACTTACTCGTGCAAGAAAACTATTTATTGAACTGTTAAAATTATGATTTTCAGTACGTTTAACAATAAAATTTAATATAAGTACGTTTTATGAGATTTTAAATGCAATTTTAGGTTTTTTATTGCATCAAATAAAACATTGCTAGTTTCTGATACTGTAGTAATCAAATCATTTGCATATAATAATACAGTATCATTTGACTACTAGAAAAATAAAATGAAATTTAAATCCATTATTAAAAAAAATATATGAGTGTCAAATATTATCCAAAATGCATTTTATTTTAATATTTCAAATAATATTTGATTTTTAGACAGTGGAATTGTATGCATACACATTTACTTACAATACTTTTGAAATTGGGCTATAAATGTTATAATATTAATTGTCAGTTGAATTCATTAGTAGTCTAGTGAAAAGTTTGTTTTTTAAATTTTTTCATTGGTGTTTGGGTCTAAGTGTTATTAGAAAATCACGGTCGAATAATCGCAAACAAGTGTTTCGAGGAACACACTTTGGGAAACACTGTTCCACGGTATCGCAGTTTTTTTTCTCCTTTTCGGCCGGAAAACTCATTTGTGAAAAACAGGCGAACTTACGTCATTCGCGATGCACATTATTAAAATGTCGCCGCTTCAACACGACCCGAGGAAACTTTGATGTCGCGCTCGTGCCTCTCCCCTCTCCGCCGCGCGCTCACTGTTCAGTAAACTAAAACAGAGGCAGTGTTGAAATTTCGTAAACATTTTATATTCAAATCTACTTTAAAACAGGTTTTTAATTCCCAAATTAATCAAACAGGATTTTGTTAAAAAAAAAAAATGATTTAAAGAGCATAAAAAAAAAAAAAGTTTTCAGCCTAAAATGTATTAGTAATTAGTCTAGGGCTAGGGACTTATATAATAGGAGTAAGTATGTTTTTCAAAAATCATTCAAAACGTAGATAAGTAATATAGAAATGAGTTTCATAACACCAGGAGTTACATGCAGTTCTCTTTAACTTGCATATTTAGCACTTTTTTCGAAATAAGTGCATATTTCACATATTTTTCAACATTTAATTTGAGTTTTCTTGGTACTAGAAAATTTTTTACTGAATACCCGAAGAGAATGAATATTATTTGGTATTTTTATTTGTTTAAATGTAATCTTAAAAAGAATAAAGATCTATACAATTTTTAGATATTTTTGAATTTTTACAGTAAAAATTATGTTTTATAAGAGATTATTTTAGCATTTTTGTATATTTTTAGAGCATATTTGGTACATTTTTAGAGCATAAATGCATTAATATTTTAAGTTTTTTTAGAGCTATAAGTCCCTAGCCCTAGACTTATTAGTAATTAATAATATATAATTATTTTTGTTAACCATCAGTGTAAAAAACTGATCTGCCCTAATGAGTCAAAAGGCAGTCAGCAACAAAGTAGTAATTTTGAGAAAATGACTTTTTTTCTGAATATTGTTTTTATCATGTTATCAAAACTAATTAAAAATTTATGATATTAAAGTAAAATTTCGCGTAGAATCCAATAAAACACTTGGATAAACTCTAAGTTACCTTTAAACATCTAATACATAATACAAATACGTACTTTTAGCTGAAAAACGCAAGACGTCAATATTTGTTGTTCACCGAAGTATATAGTACGTATGTACTTGTAGCTTAGTAATATATATTTAATTTTATTATTTTTACTTAAACAACATCAATTAAATTATAGTCTTTTATTTAGAGATAAAATGATAAATTATTAAAAACATTAAAACAACATAATTAAAGATTTCAAATTTTATCAACATTTTTTTCACTATGATACACTTAATACAAACTTTAAATGGTGCAATGAGAACCTTTTACTTAGATCTAATACCCTAGAACTTTTTGGAATTTAATAAAAATATGGAATGTTAAACATGAGGGCTTAAATTCAATAATATTATTAGTAATTAAAAAAAATTAAACGTAGTTGATATTTTTAGATTTTACACAAACTTTAAAAATATTGAAAACTTTGTCAAAATGGTTTGCGATTTTCTGGATTTTCTAAGATAAATATTGTAACATAGTATCAAACTTTTTTTTAGGAACATTTTGTGGTAAGGCAATAGGAATTCCATTTTTTTTTTTTTTTTTACACACAAAATTCAATTCTTCGTATTCCATAATTGTTAATTTTAGTTTTAAATTGTAATTTAAATTTGCTTCTTTCTGCTTTAATACATACAATATCTTTTAATAATGTGCAATTTCCTTTTTGTAGTTTTTAAATACAGATTTTTAATCTTTCCAATCATAAAAAGATGATCCATTAACTTCAGACTAACTCTTTTTTTGCTTTTTGTCCAAATTATTGATGATGAAAACTACAAATCTTTGATAAGGTATACTTTAAAATTTTATAATTAGTTTTGACATCATTAAAATTCATTTTAACTTAACGTTTTTATTTTGCTGTTAAAATGAACAATTTCAAAAATTGCTCATTAGATGGTTTTCGAAAATATACGCCACCTGTATACATTATTGTACAAATATGGGGCGAGAAACTTCCCCTCCAGTACGCGTTATCCTAATTGGATAATTGAGGTTAATATGCTATTAACTTATTCAATACTCTAATGATTATTGTTCGCGATACTAATGTATATACGGCCAAACAATGTGCCGTTGACATACAGGCGAGTGGAGTGTGGGTTTTTGCTCGATCGTAGGCTGTGGTAAAATATAAGTACGGAGCATAATAATTTCGCTTTTAATGCAATTAGTTGTTGTTTTGAGGATATAAACATTGTTGTTGTTGTTAAAATTATTATTGTTGTAGCGAATCTATCGTAAGAAACATCTCCACAATATAAATGCCTATGTAATAATGTTCACTAGGTGATAATATATAATAATTAAGGCTCAAAAGTCGATGTATTTTGAATTTGTTTAAAAAAAAAAAAAAAAAAACTCTTCAGACAATGCTCGTAGAGCCAAAAAAGTATTTCAATAGCATAGTAAGTAATTAACCTTTATTTTGCATTTTTTTGATTTTTTTTTTTTACTTATAACGTCATTTTTTTTAAATTTTTAGGTCATTTTCCAATATTTTAAATTATTTTCACTTATTTCTTACTAGTTGAAAGAAAAAACAACAACAATGAGTTTCTTAAAAAGTTAATAGTTTAGCCTATTTTTAGATTTGCTCTAATTGCTTCAGTTGACATGAAATAAAAGTTTTTCTCAATATAAATATTTACAATCCGATAATCATTGTTCGTTTATTTTGATAACATTAAACACATTCAAATAGCGCAAATACAGTAATTTTTTACAAGTAATTTGTAAGCTTCTATAAATTGTTTTTGAAAAGTTTGGAAAAAAAAGTATAGTATTTATACATTTTCGTGTTTTATACATATTTCAAGGTTATATTTTTTGAAAACAATGAATTATGCAAATTCGTATAAGAATATATAAAAAAAAAAAATATGCCAAAAATAATAATTTTTTTTTACAACATTAATTTACTATTCGTATTATAGTTATCTCATTCGAAAACACTAGTTGCGCCATTTCATCGTTATTGTTTTTGAATTTCTAATATTATTTGAATTCAATACTTACACTTATTTACTATTTTTTTTTTTTTTTTCTAGAAAGTGTTTCTGTTATTTTTCTTTTTTTGATAATTTAGCTCATACTCTTATTGTTTCGATGTGAACAGATTGTGTGTAGATATATCTCAAATAAACGGTGAAAAAAAAAAGCATTACGTTCATAAAAGCAAAGTGTTTTGCATTTGTACACCTGTTACAGAATCGATAATATTCTCGATGTGTCTTGTAATCGTGTGGCGAAAAGCCAAATATTCTAAATCAGAGTTGTTACCCAAAAGTAGGTCACGGTTAAATTTTTGGTGTGTCTCGTTAAATTTTAGTTTTCGAGTGAAGCGAAGAAGTTAGTTAGATTTTTTACAATGATCTTTATTTTTTTCCAAAAAACACTTTTTCGCATAGAAATATTTTATCAAAAGTGTCAAATCAGAATTTTCTTCTAGACGATACATTAGGGTGGTTATTATTCAAAATGCTCAATAGATTTTTCAAACATTTAAGAAAAAGTGCCCTAAATTATTACAAAAATGCAATTAAAATTTTAAAGAATGCAGACAGTAATATGAAAAATATATATTTGTGGAAGAAAATTACGTATTTTTAATTAATTACGCAAAGAATCCCCATGGTGCAAATTATAATATATAGAATTTTTTTATAATATTCGTTTAATCGTATAATATACTTATGTACTTTTAAATATTTATTACATATCTGGTTGATATGGTTAATAGGTACTGATTTCACAGTTAATCTCTTATGAAATTAAACATAATAAAAAAGTTATTAATTAAATAAATTAAGTTAAACAGTAATAAATTGAATGTAGTGATCCAATTTCGATTGGGAGAAAGTAATTAATAATTTATAAATATATTAATGTATAAGCTCTTCTAAGCACTAAGTAAAGAGAATTTTAGGTTATGTATTTCAATTAGTTATTAGTTTTAATTTTCAATTTGTACAAATTATTTATTAATTCATATTAAATTTATATTTTCAAGCTAGATTAGACTCCTGGGCCCCCACACGAGAATCTCAGTGGGGCACAGTATTCTTGTTATGAGAAATAAAATAAAATAAATAAATAAATAATATTTGTATTGTAATAAATAAATTAACGATTACAGTTGTTGAACAGTTGTACATATAATGATACAAAATGGTTTTTATTTATTCAGTTTCTCACTTATTTTCGTCGTCATTCAACAAGTAGCTAAAAAGGAAAAGAAAAAAAAGGACATTATTTTGGGTCGCCAGAATTGGAAAAATGACCAAAAGGGGGAGTGGTACTAAAATAAGTTTGGAAACCTCTGTTCTCCGTTTTCTCCGTTGATCAGAATGAATTTTTATGTACTTAGGTAAATATTATCAAAAATTTGGCAATATTTGTCAAATAAAACAGACTTATCGGCAGACAAAATATGTTTTGGTAATATCGCATTAAACAGAAGCGATTTTCAATGTTAATAGCACACAAAACGACTAACGAGTGACTTTTTAATATGACTTGTAAAATAATAAAAATAACAATATTTCAAGACGAATTTTTGAATTTGTACTATTGGTACCAAATTATTATACATTAAAACCTATAAATTCTAATAAATTAATGACTCACAGCTTTGCAAATCTCATAAATACCACATTATTCTTCATATTTATTATATGGGTATGTTTTATTTATTGTAACTTGTAACGAACATTTCACAAAAATCAGCAAAAAATTAAGATATACTTCGGACCATGGGTATTTTTTGTTTACTGGGTGACATATGGTGAATGTGTTAAATTTTAAAGAAATAATAAATCATTTATTATAAAACAATAATTATGAGCGGAGATATCTTTACCAATGTTGAAAATTTCCATCAAAGTTTTCATAGCAATTAAAAAAAATAAATAAATAAATAGTAAATCAAAGTGAAATAAAATGACGTGACAGCAAATTTTAATTTAACATGTATTGTCTACTGCGTTACCACAATGGTTATCATGTTACCATGGTCACAATGATTGCCATAGTTACAATGAATCCAATGGTTACTATGGTTAATTAATTGTTTTTTATCAAATTTTTTATAACAACTGAATAAAATAAATAATCAAATCAAAATAAAATAACGAGCCTTCAAAAATAATTCGAATATTGACAAATTCTAAGTATAAAGTACAGTTTAGAGCCGAATAATTCTCATTCTAAAAATTTTAGGTCGAAACTTTTAGGTAAGTATTTCTATACAAAAAAAAAAAAAAAAAATCTTCACAGAACGACAGGGGGGGAGGGAATAAACATCATTGTAAAATCAAAATTCTAAATTTAATAGACCTCAATTCGAATGTTTTATCCGGATCGTTTACAGCGACAAAGCGTTATGAATGTTAAACGTAATTCCGCTATAAATTTGGTTTCTTCTTTCCCCCCCCCTTTTTCTGAAAGATTTTCCGACAAAATAAAATTGATATTATACATACAAGTATCGCGGCCTATATACGCCGCCGAAATGTAATCTACATACAATTTCCTACAAAAATTGACTGTGGTTATCAAAAGAATATATTATTATTATTATTATTATTATTAGGTGTTTCTTATCGTTGAATGGATTTTTTTGGACGAAAAATAAAAAAGAACACATACTATCTGGTAGAGCAGAGCTAAAAGCTTTTTCGTTGTGATGCAAATCTAAATCAACTTGTTCGCAACAATAATAATGTCTTTCTTCGCTATTTCGGGCGTGTTGATTTTTCTATACCATTCGACTTTTTGCTCAGAACGATTTACAAAAATAGAATTATTACGAAAAAAAAAAAAAAAAAAACGAAATA
The DNA here is from genome assembly GCA_025469315.1 of Stegophylla sp. TES_Ste_2020. Taxonomy (NCBI): domain Eukaryota; kingdom Metazoa; phylum Arthropoda; class Insecta; order Hemiptera; family Aphididae; genus Stegophylla; species Stegophylla sp. TES_Ste_2020. The sequence continues at coordinate 12,027 of JAIPRM010002110.1, read as the reverse complement.
AAAATACACGTCTACTTTGTAGATATAAAATAACCTAACCTGCAAATTTAAACACTGCTCGCTGCAATTTTCTTTTTTTTTTTTGATTTATTATTAATGAATTTTATTCAACACAAGTTATGGCTAATTATTCATATTGTAATTTTTTTTTTTTTAGTTCAAAATAATATTTTTAATGAACTTAACTACCCAGTGTAGTTTAATGTTTAAGATAAATATAGTTTTTTTTATTTTTTCATTTAAAATTATTATATTAGATGAGAGCCAAAATAATATTAATATTTTTGAAATTGTAATAATAATAATAATAATAACTGACATCGATGCGTGGCAATTTTAAAAGCATACTTTTTTTGTTCTATAATTTTGAAAAAACGTCCTCTACGATCTAAGTTCTACCTGGATCTACTCAGAAAATAAAAACGAAGATACAAAATAATTTCTCAAAAACATTATTATCTAATTTCCGTAAATTAGTTAAAGTTTCAAATATAGATAGATCATCAAAACAAAGTTTAAGTACGTTCAAGTGTGTAATTTTATGTAAAACTAACGAATTTCGTCTCTAAATTCTAACTAAAATAATATAATATAACTTAAACATTATATATTTATAAAAAAAAAAAAAAAAAGAAATTGACAAATGATTTTTGAGAATTTTTCAGGTCAATTAGGCATATGAGGCGTTTAGTTTCAAAACCAGCTATTAGCAATTTTCGAAATTTTTCAGAAACATCAAAAAACGAAAATAACGTAAAATACTCGGTCTATAATTTTATAATAAATATATGAAATCAAAGCTTTGAATGGTACACGTCATAATATTGTATGTGAAAATATATTTTGTAAAAATATTATTACAATAGTTAAATAAATTTATAGTTTTGAAATGACTGATTTTGTTGTGAATTTAAGCATGTGGCTGTTTTTGAAACCAACAATTAAATTTTTTTTTTTTCACTTATGGCTGATTTTGAAATAAACACTGGAAAATGTAAGAAATACAAAACATTTTGAATTGTATGTGTACAATAATTATCCAATAGTAAAAAATAATAGAAGTCAATAATTGATTTCATGAAAACTGAAAAAATTTGAATGCTATTACCAGAGCAGATAAGTTTGATGTTCAATATGTTTACCAATTATGTAATACAGTGCGAATATTTAGAAAATTAAAAAAAAAAAATCCATTTTGAAAAAATTATCTTTAGCTGGTTTCGATACTGGACGCCTGAATTATGTGAGTGAGGTCTCAACGAATCAAACGTGTTATGAAATAAAAACTCACAGAAACCAAAAATATTTGCACAATGTTTCTATACTTGTATGTAATATTAAGCTCAAAATTGATCAAATTTTTTATTTTTACGAAGTATCCGTATTAACTATTTTCAATAGTTAGTGGAAAATTCACGTTTCTAACTCCATTATTTTTTGTATTTATGTTACAAAAAAAAAAAAAAAAAAACGAAATATCTTTATTTTAACCAGAAGTATTATTAATATTATTATTTCGTACGATGGACGTCTAATCCGAAATAATCTGTCGAGTTCAATCGCGGTGTACTTAATTTCCCGCTCCGGTTAAAAGCCTACGGCGGCGGTGGTAAGAATGAGAAAAATTCTCTAGCACCAACACCCGCCGCCGCGCAGACCATCATAAAAAAAAAAAAAAAAAACACCGTTCAAAGTAATTTAAACTTTTGACTTCGGCTTCTTATACCTCGAATGCGCACAAAAGATTGGTAAAGTTACAAAAGCAGTTTTATCCTCTCCGAGCGCGCCACCTACACGGCAGGCACTTCAGTGTATATAACACGATTTCCTTTTAACTGGCAAAACTGTTATGTTTTTTTTTTTTTTTTTTTTTTTTTGTGCTTATAATTTCGTTACTTTAAATTTGTACTCGGACAAAGCGCATTTTTTTTTTTTTTTTTTTTTATCGTTATTTCCGAGGAAAGAAAACGACTTCGGTATCGCGATGATTATTAATATCGTACAATATTTTATTATTGATAATATTATTTCCAAATTCCGATTTAACTTAATCGAATAATAATAATATTCTATATCGAATTACGCATTCGCATTAATTACGACTAATTAGGTTGCTGAATATTTCGAACGTTTCGCTTTACGATGGAAAAATGATAAAATAATAACCCGAGACAATGTAAAGATTAACGTTTGATTAACGCGATTTTAATTCAATCACCCCCCCCCCTACCCCGCAACCATTACAATAACTATTGCGCACGACAATAAAGATGTACACCGAATTAAATGGCGTAATGCAAAAAGGCGAAAATTCCTCGATTTTACGAAATACCAATACCATTTTGATATTATACTAGATGGAAAATTTTGCTTTGCATATTTTCAAAAATTAACCGAACCATATTTTTACTGCTGTCAATCGTTGTTTCGAGAAAATTAGTTAATTGATTTATTTAAAAAAAAAAACCTAATTGTATAATAAGTCCTTGCCACGCGGTTTTGGTAAAGGGGCTATTTTTCAAAATGGACTTTTTTTTTTGATTTTCCAAATATTCACACTGTATCATTATATATTTGGTAAAAATATTGAACTTGATCAAACAAGGCCATAATCTGCTCTGGTATAAGTATTCAAATTCTTTCAGTTCTCATGAAATCAAGTACTATTTGGTTATTATTTTTTACTATATATAAATAAAACATAAAATTCAAAAATATGTTTTGTATTTATTAAATTTTCCAGTGTTTGTTTGAAAATCACCTGTCTCATAAAGTCAGTTTCAAAACCAGCCATAAGTGAAAAAAAAAAAAATTAAATTGTTGGTTTCAAAAACAGCCATATACATATAAATTCACAACAAAACCAGCCATTTCAAAACTATAAATTTATTTAACTCTTGTGATAATATTTTTACAAAATATGTTTTCACATACAATATGAACGTGTACCATTCAAAATTTTTGATTTAATATTTACTATAAAACTATAAACCAATAAGTATTTTACGTTATTTTCGTTTTTTGTTGTTTCTGAAAAATTTCGAAAATTGCTTAACTAGACGCCTCAATTATTATGGAAAAAATTTGTGACGAACCAAGTCAACTCGATTGTGTTCTGAAAATTTGAAAATAATTATTCAATAATAATATTCTTTATGTGTCCACGGGATGATGCAACTTAAAATGTGTAACAACACAAAATTTATAAATTAAATAAAACAAATTTAATTAAAAACTTATAATTAATAAAACATAATTATATTTCCTAATGTACTCTATGTAATATACTAGAGTACTCGTGTATACTGTACATTACATAAATTAATTCTGAACAGACAGAGTTTAAAGTGTAGATTCAACCTGTTATCCGGTGAAACATTAACTATAATTTGTATTGTTCCATTATGTCGAGTTGTCGATGACATAATGACACAGCTTTGAATATCATTACTCGACGATTCGGCTTTGTTCACAAAAAAAAAAAAAAAAAAAGAAGAATAATGAAGGACTTATTTCAGACCATAGGTTTTTTTCACCTCTACTCGTCGGAGGATACTTGGAAGGCGTGTTAAATTTTGAAAAAAAAAAAAAAAAACAATAAATCGAATTACTACATTAAAACAATTCTGAACAAAGAAAACAAATTTATGCTCGACAATTTTACTCCGAATTATTATTATTACAAAAAAAAAGAATATTTTCTACTCAGCCAGTTTTGTATTTCACTCGATAAACTAAAAACAGAAAAAAACATTTTTTAGATGAGAACAAAAGTGTTGAAAATAAAATTAGTAAAATGTTTCTTCACAGAATAATATTAAACATTAAATTTTACCTGATTATTTTTCGTAATATCTATATCTATGCCGAAAATTTTGACCTGGTTATGGAAATTAAGAATCATTATTAAAAACAATCATTAACAAATTACATCTATTCGATGTACAGTTCATTAGTAATAATAAAAAAACGAGTGAATATTGAAATGAATGGAAAAAAAAAAAATGTTTTTTTATGTTTTGATCGAGATATTGTTGTTAATACCCTGTGCAACCGTCAACTGAGTTTATTGGCATGTCATTCCAACATATAAATTATTAAATAATAATTACGCTTTCATTATGATATATTACAATTAAAAAATGTGTATAAATGTTATTTCATTGTAATATTACGTAAAGCCACAAACTTCTGAAAAAAAAAAAAATACATTCGATTATTAAAAAATGAAAACGATAACAACACAATTGACACACTCCATGTCCGTATTATAGCTATAACATGATTGCAAAATAATCCTAATATGAGTATAAATGGGTTTTACATTGTTTTACATAGATTGTTGTTTCAATTTTATTCCAGTAAAAAACAGGAATATTTTCCAGAGAAATATTATTTATAACGTTTTCTTTGAACTTTTAAAATTCTATATTTTAAAAATTATTTCCACCGAGCTTCAAAAAAAAAAAAAAAGAAAAAAAATAAATTCAATTTTACGTGATTTCAATTTAGCAGAAGAAAGAAAAGCTTTAAAAAAGAATATAATAATATGAAGTTGAATAAAAATAAAATGCGATAATGTAAAATGAAAAACGGTTGAATTACGATTAATTAAAATATTTTTGTCATTTCTAATTAATCAACTATGTTATCGTAGGTAAATAATTCTAATAAAAATGAAAACAATATTTTTTCAAACATATAAATTAATAAGTAAAGTACATACTTACATATTTTATATTCAAATCCGCTGGGTAAATTAATTTAAGATTCAATTAAAAATGTACTGTACTATGAGTTACAAATTGAAACATTATGATTAAGTCGTACAGTTATTCCCAGTATATATTTTTTTTTGGTTGAAGAAAATATGTAATGTTATCAAATTTCTTGCACCGTTTAAATGCTAATTCGAGAGGTACGAAACGACAAAACTACTCGTGAAAAAGTAGGATTATAATTTAAATAAAAGTAACAATAACAATATGTCGCACCATGGGTATTATTCACTCCTCGGTCGGTACGCGCTTGATGGGCATGTTGAATTATTTTAAAGAGACTCGTTTTTCGAATTTCAAGCCATTTTGAGTGGAGCTCTAGTAAATATAAGGTACAGAATAACAATAGTAGTTTTTATGATTAAAAATTGACTCGAAAAAACGAGTAAGCTTGTACAATGTATGTTAAAAACAACAAAATGGATCTGCAAGAAAATATAATAACGAATGAAAATCATCTATTTTTTTGATTAACAGTGATTTGAGCAGCAACTCAAAAGGCTTTTGAAAAATTATTCATTAAGCTGTGGTCTCCGATAAAATTCTGAAATTTCATTTACGAATTTAGGCATAATGCAAAAAAAAAAATATCACGTTGTTTAATTAGGTATAAATTAACATTATTATAACATAAAAAAACAATTTTGCGTTAATTTTTATTTCTTATTATTATTTTTTTTTGCTGTAGCCAATAAGAAAACAAATACATACATACGTATATATTATGTAGTACTTAAACTAATATACTTACCTACAATCTACAAGTGTTCACATAATTATAATAAAATTAGAATCAACAAAAAGCCGGACATACTTCGCACCATGGGTGTTCTTCGCACGACGAGTATTCTTCGTATCTCGGATGTGAAGCTCTTGGTGGGTGTATAAATTTTAAAGAAACGATAAATCATTTCTTCAATGAGACAATTCTGAACGAAAGAAGTTAATAATATAAAGAACAAATGAGAAAAAAAAATGTTAGAAAAATGTCCAAATTTTTTTTTTTCACATTTCCAAAATTTTCCCGCGCTAAAATTTTTCTCATATTACGTATTCTATCTATGTTTAATTTTTCATATAGTTCGGATTAAAAAAAATGATGGTTTCCGAGTCGTTTTTGTCAAATTTTGTGAGGAATTGATAAATTCCAAAAAGGAGAGGCAAATTTCAAAAAGTTACTGATCGAAACTTTTGAACAAGTATTTCCATACGAAAAGTTGTACACAGAAAAAAAAAAACTTCATTGTAAAAACACAAGCTTCTTCACTTCGCTCAGAATCTAAAAATTACCGTATAACCGAAAATTCGAAATGAAAAAATTGGTTCTATTGAAACTTTCGTGACAAAAGTTTTCCCGAAAATAAAGCCAAGCGTAAAACATTCAAATACCGAAATGCAAATCGACTTCCACGCCTTTTACAGTGGACCACAACGTCAAAATACGACAGCAGTTTATCCGAAAACAATAGACCTCCGTCGTCTCCTGGCTGTGTCGACCTTGCCGATTGGAAACGGAGTGATAATTGAGTTTACAGGTTAGGTTAGTCAGACCGCGCGTTGTGTGTGTAATTGTAATTATTATTTCATACGATTCCACGTAAGCATTTATTTTTCTCGTTGTAACGTTTGAACGATACGGTCTCGTATACGCGGAAGGTAAACGCATTATAATAATATCCGTGATTCCGAATGTCGTTTTCCCGAGAGCTCTTAAACTTTGAACGCAATAATAATAATAACAACAATAATACAGTCAATACTGCTTACTAGTCACTACTACGAGTATCGCCCCACTAATGGTTAACACTAAAATTGCCACTTTGACTTCGCGCCATTATACTACTATAATTACATATACATACAGTCGAACGTTATTTTCCACGAATAATTTACGAGCCGATTTCGCCGCCGAATCAAAGCTTACAAACTCCAACATTTAGGCCACGTTGAGCCATCATATTATTTGGAATTCGAGTTACGACCCCTTTAGCGCGGCGGCTAAGGGGTGCGCTTAGCTGACCGTGGGGTCCATGGGGGTGCGGGGGGTGAATCATTTATTATTATTATTTTATCCAGCCAAAACAATTACAAATTAATTAATTAATTACAATAAAATAATTTAATAACAGCTGATACGAATAGCAACTGAGCTATGCTCGTATCAGATACTTAACCAACATTACATATTAATATATTATACAATGCTTGGACATATTGACTTTTCATGATTTTATTCATACACACGTCATTATCATCAAGATCACTGACTATTTTATTTATGGCCTTTTTTTATTTGATTTTTACTAATTATTATTATTCTCATTATATCATTGGTATTATTGGAATGACTTTCACATAAACTTTTTATTATACTCTTTACTATATATAACTATTTCTAGGAAAGAGTTAATGGTGTTGTTTCTCCTCATACATCTTAATTTTGTTCATCATTCTTTTGCAGCATACCTTACATGTAAGATTATTTTATAAACTGAAAATACATTAGAATTTATTATCCTTTATCCAAAGTGTCTGTTTGAAGTTCGTACTACTTCGTCGCTATTTTCCATATTTGATAATTAAGATTAAAAAATAAATAATGTTAACCTAGTAACAATTAAATAGCATAAAAAAAATTGTGTGAATATTGAATGGGAAATATTTTCTCCCGCTTAAACAAAAATTATCATAAAATTAAAATATTGAACACTTGAAAAGTATAAAATATTTTTGATATATTGAATAACAAGCGCTAAATTATTATTATTATTGATAAAACAAAAAAATATTCTAAGTTTAATACTATTTAAAATAATAATTATCATTATAAAACAATTAGTACTGTCATTGTATGTCCAAAATATTTTAAAATGATTAAAATTCAATAAAATAGAAGATAATAGCGTACTTATATGCTAAATAATTGAAATCTATTTGTAGACAAGTTGTAAACAACACATAAATAAATTATCAGATTGTATTGAAATGAATTACTGATCTCTAAAAAAAAATCTTTTGAGAGGATGGTTGCCTCCATAATCCCTCCCTTAAATACGCCTTTATCCTGGAAAAATTATAAATCAACAAAAACAAAAACAAAACATTTTATCCGAAATTATTTTCACAGAACCAGGAAATTAGAAAATAACGTGAGGTGCAATTGAATAGGTGTCGAAATGTTCGTGTAATATTAGAAACTTAATTGGAATATTTGTAAATTAGTGTAAACTAGTATTATTCGATTTTGTATTATTTGAGTCTTTCAAACATGTAAAATGCTGGTTTAAAGATGGTTCTCACGACGATTTGTGATTTTTACCGAACGCATTAATATTCTTTGCTTACATCTATTTCGAAATCAGGCATGACGTTTTTTTTTTTTTTCAAAATAAACAGTTATTTAATATTTTTCACTGTTTCACTGTTTAATTATTGTTTTTCTTTTTGATTTTAATTAAACAGTCTTTATTCAAAACTATTGATAAAATCATTACGGTCGTTTTCGACTTAATGTGAATTGAAATTACTTCTGAAATTCAGTATCATTGCTGTTTTGAAATTTTTACAAAAAAAAAGTTTAAAAACGCGACATCCAGAAAAAAAACTTTTTAACCGAGACACACAAGGAGAGATCCTTTGCATAATATATATTTTGAAAATGTTCTGGTGTAAATTTAAAACAGTCTTCTTGAAAGCTCGTAAACCCGAAAAAGAAACCGAAACGACGTCCCTGCGCGACCATATAAACCGAACGTTAGGCGATAATACGGTAAACGTTATCGCGATAAAGTCGCATATGAAAATGTATATTGTTCCTTAGGCTTTTAAGCTAAAAGAAGATTTACAACAAAAAATTAAACTTTTTTTTTTTTTCATGCGTAGGTAATTTTATAGATACGTACATTTAGATTCATTTAACATACATTATTAAATAGTGACAAATTTAGTTAGTAAATACAATAATGATTGATAATTAATAAATGGTTAAATAGTAAAACAACAAATAACATTTTAAAGAAAAAAAAAAACATACACATATATACATATAATATAGTTAATTACAATATAGGCAGCATAAAGATTGCCAATTTATTTACATATAATATTAATAATAAAAAAAAAAAAATTATTAAAGAACGAGAGAAAATATTTACTTGAATAGATTATGAACGTTATGATGATTATTGGCTTGAGACATTAAAATATTAATTGGGTGTTTTGACGTGTCATTCTGGGAGAACTGGTGAATATAAAATAAATATTTGTTTCCAGTGCTGTGGTTGATAACTTTAAAATTTAATAGATCTAACCTAATATAAAAGAATCATCAATTTCAGTTTAAAGTGAAAAGAATTGTAGACAGTAATTCTAAGTGTTTTTAATGGAATCTAATATTCCTAGAATGTTCCCATAACCAGAGTGGGGAGTTCTAGTTATATTGCATTTGTAGCATATAAAGCGAAGGACTTTATTTTGAATTTTTTCAAGTTGGTTACTACGTCCAATGCTTTATATACCTAACCTAACCTTATTTAAAGGGTTGTAATTGGCTGGAAAAACTAGTGAAAAAAAATAGGGATGCTTTAAGGACTAAATACGAGCCAAAAAATTAAGGAGCATAATGATAGAGATCAGTGTTAGAACCATTCGAACTGACGTAGAATGAAAATATATAAATTTATATATTTAATTGAATTTCGTGATACGCTAATTATCTTCTTTTTTTTTTTTTTTGATATGTGGCTGAGATGAGACAAATAGGTGTGAAAATAGAAAAAAAAAAAATTACACACTCTGTCATTGTAGAGGACATCGGCTGCAGTAGTAGCCGCCGAAAACCAGTGTTGGCAAAGCTTAAAAAGGAAATCTTTCGATTTCCTAGTTTTTCTTGTAAAAAATAAACGCGTTCCCGTTCTCAAAAACATTTTTCTACGTTTTTAACGGTTGTCAATGACGTGTTTTTGCGAATAAACCAGAAATAATCGTATTTAAGAATATGAAAATGTTTTCATTTTTTTTTTATTTTATCTAGATATATAATGTACGAATCGAAAAAAGTTTTTTAAATTCATTTTTAGTGTTTGTTATTGCAATAGTTAAAGCAAGCAATTCACGGAATATAGAACTTTTAGAATTTTAGTCTAAAAAGTTTAAAAATAATCGTTACTCTGTTATGGAATTTGAATATCTCTATTTTGAAGGACTCAAATATCAATAACTGTGGACATAATTTAAAATCAATCTTTTTTAAATTACATTTTCTTGTGAGTTGTGAATCATTTCAATTTATGATGAAAATAACCAAATCCAAATATTTTTCATGTTTAACAAAAGATCATCTTAAGGAATAACTCTGAATCGAACATACTTTAATAAAAATCATTTTAACTTAATAATACTTGTTTAATATTTTATGCTAAAACAGTTTTTTGTACAATGTCAATACGAATTCAAACTTTATACACTCAAAGTCATAATTCAAAATTTAAAATTGTGACGAATAAAAAAAATGTTATATTATTAAAATAAGATTATTATTGTTTTCGAAAATAGAATGATTGCCACCCCTGATCTATGGTATATTTTAAAATTCATCATTCAATTTTTCCCCTTTTTTCTAATGATTATGAGTAACTAGTAGTAGCTACATTAGATTTTTTTTTTTGGGTGGGAGGCTCCCATCGCCCTCCCATAATTACAAGCCTGCGAGGAGAGCGAAGGCGATCCGATTAATGACACCTAGTTTTTTTTTTCATTCTGAGTCGAGCAAAGAAGCTAGTTGTGTTTTTATAATGATGTCAATTTTAGATTTTGAAAAAAGTGAAGAAGCTAATGTTTTTACGATTATTTTAATTTTTTTTTTTTTTCTGTAAACACTTTTTTTCGTATAGAAATACTTGTCCAAAAATCTCGATTGAAAAGACTTGGAAACCATAATTTATTTTGATCTCTAAGCTTTTGTAAAAATTTAAATATAGATAGACAATAATTTATGAGAAAAATTTTTCCTCAAGAAAATTTTGCATAATATTTTTCTAACACTTTTTTTTTCTCGTTAATTATTTTTTTTCTTTTTTTTTTTCTTATTTATTAAACGAAAAAAATTCGTTAAAAATCGTTACTCTTGCGTTATTTTTTAATTCGTCCAGTAAAAGTGTGTTTCGAGGACGCCCTGCAGTTTACTACCCCTTCTATTATACTCTCTAAAAATTACATTTAGCGAATCTTTTGGGCATCTCGAGGCTTAGTCGACTGCTTTTCAACACTTTGCTCCAAATGGCACCTATGAATGTATGTTTTTCTTTGATTGTTCTAAAAAAATTTTCTTCGTCGTTTGTTTTTTCTGTCTTTCTGATTTGTAATTTCTAAATACGTCTCAAAGGTAGAACTGTTTTCTTTTCGCTTGTCTTTTAATGAGTCTCTTTTTGATTTTGAGATGTGTATTTTTTTTTTTTTTTGAAGTGAACAGTTTACATTTTTTTTTTATTTATTCATTTAAGGCAGCCGGGCGCACTTACTATCCGATGTGATTTTGCTTTTTAATTACACAAGTTAATTAATTTTTTGCTCTAGTTTTTGTGAATCGATGTGGTTCAGTAACGTTGATAAAACTTAAGTGCAACTAGTGATGTCAGTGAAGGAATTAAAAATTGAAAAGGTGACGACTACGGCGCAAATTTCGAATCTCCTTGGTATTTTGGCCAAACTTTTATGGACTTGACATCTATGTTTGACCTTTTCTAAATAGTGGTTTTTGACATCAATTCACTCACTTTAATATTATGTTATCGAAAGAAAACAAAGTCATTTGTGATTTAGTTTTGTTACGCGTATGGTGTACATCAAGGGTTCACAATCTCTTGAGGTTTCATGTCCCCTTTTATACTATTTTATGGGCCCTTTTCACTACTATAAGATTGAATTTACACAATAATGACAGACAATCGCATACCTGTTCACAAAAAACAAAATACAGATAACCATAAACGACATTTTCATATTCTGTAGTTTCATGTGAATATTTTCACGCCTCCCCTGAAATTTCGTAACGCCTCCCTGTGGAGGCGCGCCCCCCAGGTTGAGAACCCTTGGTGTACACACAATAACCAAAAGTATCTTAACTCACCCTGGATTCACGTCACTTTTTTCCATTTTTCTTTCAAATTTTAATTACATTTTAAGATTAAATGGAATGAAAACGGATATTAAAAAAAAAAAAAAAAAAAAAAAAAAAAAATATTATAATTTA
>JAIPRM010002109.1:13462-32481 GCA_025469315.1 Stegophylla sp. TES_Ste_2020 | reverse complement strand
CCCTTACATACCCCCCCCCCCCAAATCAAAAAATAAAACAAAATACATACACAGAACACCCGTAAGTAGAAACCAAATTTATATTATTACAACTAATTCAAAGTTCTAAATTATATAAAACACAATAATTTGTATAAAAATAATTTTTCTGCTCAAAAAATTAGTAAAATTTGATTTCATCAAGTGAAAAATACTTTTTGTAAAAAAATTCTTGAAAATTTGCCGCCCTCCAAATGTCGCCACTCTAGGCCCGGGCCTATAGGGCCTATGCCGAAATACGACTCTGCCTACTGTAGCCAAGAGTAATAATAATAATAAATATAGCCTTATTTCTCGTCATTTTTATTTATTACGGCATTCTACCGGGAAGAATGGACAACTACTTGACTTTCAAATATTATTCGTTCGGATGTCTCAGTTTTAACATCGCCGCGATTACGTCTACGTAATTAAAAAGGATAATAATTATTACAATAACACGAACGCGTATTACGTTCCCTCGCGTTTTCCGTTCCAAGTTAAGTGTTATCACGTAGGGCCGTGTCGCCTTTTAGATTCTCGAGATTACTCTATTGTTTTGCGCACATTTCTCGTTTTTTTTTTTTTTATACTTTACTTGTTTTTCCTTTTCAAAAATAATCCGTAGTATTTTTGAAATAAATTCCAAGATGACGACGCCTCATCTTCGCGGAATGACAACTACTTAATGTAATTCAAAGAAAAACGATGATGGCGCGGCGCCTTTCGGACAGATACATTATTAACATACCGCGAACACCGGATTGTTTCCGTGTAAATTAAGAGAGTGCGTGTGTAGTACACAAAACGGAAAATTAATCTACCGACTGCTAATAATTATTTCTCACTTGTAATTCAAACCCGAAAGATAATGTTTCAAACAATAATAATAATAATAATAAACATTCAATAAAAAAAAAAACACTTGATACGAAAACTATTTTCGCGTACTTGTAAAAATGTTTCAGATTCCGATTCACTGCACTTATCACGTTGCAATATTAACAGGAATACGGTTATTGTATTCACTCTGCAGTGTACGAAAATAAACGTTTTAATCATAAAAATTTATTAAACGGTAAAAAAAAAAAAAAAAAAGATAAATAAATATTATATTATTATTATTATTATTATTATTCAGTGGCGTTCTCAGAATATTTCAATGGACGGAGATGAAAATTTTTTTTAGAAAATAAGTAAAAGTGGTTTCACCTTACAATTATTATTCTAATATTATAATATTGAATATAATGACAAATCCAAATTAAACTATCGATTTTTCTAAAATCTCTAACAATTGAATCAAGTACCTATATCTTCAAGATCAATAGACACGATAAATTTCCAAAATTTTCAAATGCTGTACTTAACTCGAAATCGATTAAATATTTTTGAAATTTTGAAGGAAAATTGTTGTAACCATTTTTATGGTTGGTGAAGGTTTTAAGTTTCTTGCTGCATTATAAGTTTGAAGTTATGTTAAAAAGCGATTTTTAATTTTACAAAAATTTCGATAATTGCATATTTTGCCGTTTTTTCAACAGTTTTTCAATGATTTTGGAAAAAGTATTGAGAAATTTTAAAAATCACCTCTATAAAGTACTATTTGAGTATGATTTCAGATCTGTTTACTGACCGAAATTTTTGGACAAGTATTTCTATACGAAGAAGTGTTTACAGATAGAGAATAATAAAATAAAAAATAAACATCATTGTAAAATTATAAGCTTTTTCTTTTTGGTCAGAATCTAAAATTTCATCTTGGGAGGGGATCTATCTCCCATATCCCCCCCCCCCGTGAGAACGTCCATGATTTAGACTAGATAAAACAAAGTATTATACTCAATATTAATTTTTCTGACTATAAAGAATTTGTTTTATAGCTTCAAAGTGATATGTGTAGAATATTTAGTTTTTTTTTAGATTCTGAATGAAGTGAAGAAGCTAGTGTTTTTACAGTGATGGAGTGATGTTTATTTTATGATTTTTTTTATTGTGAACACTTTAGCGTATAGAAATAGTTTCGATTAGAAACTTTTTGAAACCGGATTTGTCTTTAGATGGTACATTAGAGAGGTCATTTTTCTCAATTTCTCAATTTCTCATTTTTTTAGGGGGAAACCGCCCAAAATTTAGGACAAAAAAGACACAGAAACCATAATTTTTGATCCAAACTTTATAAAAATTGTTACGTAGCTAAATTATAATAATATGATAAAAATTTTGGCGCAAGAAAATTTTGAAAATGTGAAAAATATAGATATTTCAAAGTAAAGTTTAATAAAGTAAAGTAAAGCAAAAATAAGGAAAGTATAGACAAAAAAGCCGGACACATTTCACACCACGGACGCTCTTCAAGTCAGATACTCTTAGTGAGTGTATTGAAAATGGCGACTGTTATTGTTTTTTTTTTTTTTAATTGAAATCAAAATAGAAATTAAAACTAACAATACCGAAAACTCTACTCGTGAAAAATATGTAAAAATTCAGTTTCCGTCGGCGGTGGCGATATGTTTTCCCCCCCGAGACGACGACCGTCGTGAGCGTTACTCTCAGCGGCGGCGGCGGCGGCGGCAAAAACGACGTTCGCATATACAATAATAATAATAATAATAATAATATGATAATATTTTCCCCTCCGCGTCACACTTATTCGACAAACCGACACTATACGCTCGTCCACCCCCCCCCCCACCACCATCGCCATCACCGCCTACACGCCAACACCGTCACAGCATTCTCTTTCGCCCTCCCCTCAAACGAACACTACTCGCCGATACCCCGCGGACCGCGCCACACCCGCCCCGTCTAATCAATATTTCACTATGCTCGTGTACCGCGCGCGCACCTGCCGTCGCCGCCGCTGTGCCGTGGCCGCGGTATGCATGCACATCACGAGCACTCGGGGACCTTCTTTCTATTTCATCCTCTCTCGCCGCCATACCTCTGCCCATCCCCCACCCCCGACTCTATCAACAACCTCCCTTCGTTCCCGGGGGCGCCCTTTGTGCGCGTCCCGGCCGGACTGTGTGGCGCAAAACACGAAAACTGCCAAGTGTGTTCGCGCGATATTTTGCAGCCCGTCCGGAAAACGAAGGAGGAGCGCATCCGGGTGCGAAGGAGAGGGGATCTGGGTGACCGGTGAGGAGGAGTGGAAGTTGCACGTCTAACCGTCTTCAAAGTATTTTGCGTACGTCATGGGCCAAAACGCCGAAATTCTTCGAACCAATGACAAAGGTGCCGCGACGGGAACCGAAAATCAAATTCCGTTTTCAAAAAAAAAAAAAAATAATTATAAAATCCTTTTTCCTCTGCAAATATATATTTTTTAAGTACCGTCTGAGTGCGATTTCGCATCTATATACTACCGATCGAGACTTTTGGACGAGTATAAGTATTTCTATGTGGAAAAGTGTTTACAGAAAGAAAAAAAAAAAAATGGAACATCATTGTAAAATCATAAGCATCTTCGCTACGATCAGAATTTTGAAATTACCACGTGACTGTGAAAATCCAAATTTTTCCATGTACATAAATGTCAAAAATAGCGTTCATATTATGTCTATTTTGCTTTAACAGGCATGCCACTATTATTGAAAAAACGGCATATAATTTAAAAAAAAAATCAATTTTTTTTTTTATAAAACCTTTTTTCTTTGTATAATTTATCGTGATTAAAATTATTATTTAAAAATCAAAAAAAAAAATGAGTTTTATTTTGTTTTTATAGCAAGTGGCTGTTATTTTAAAAATTCAATGCATAGTATTTTCTATTTAGAAATTTTCAATTGATTTAAATCGTTGTTTTAAATAATTTAAACTGTTTTAATCAATAAAATTGTATGTTTTTTATTTTTTTTATCATCTACCTATATGTTAGGGGTTTTATGCAAAACCTACTTTTTAATATAAATTTATTTCAGCTCAGACATGACGGAAAATTGTTGAAAATCTAAATTACAAGTGTGGGATCAAAGCCCCCAAGGGTTTGTGTTATAAAGTTTATGCGGTGATGCCGTGGGTAGATGTTTATGAATAATATTTTAGCCTCGTGATTTAAAAAAAAAACCAACACGCAGACACTTTGGCCATCTACACATTATTTGCGCACTAAAAAACGCTTTCGTCGTCAGAATATCAATACACGAGTAGTATACCAATAATAATAATTAGTAGCGAATATTGAAATTACATTGATTTTACTTCGCACGTTTTCCGTCCGTAACCTGCACTCCTTGGACGGGCGAAAACGGTTGGAGGATTTCACGCATTCCATATCATAATAATATTATTATATCCAATTCGTTTTCGGTTAGTCGAGTGGTAGTTAATTTTTTTATTCTCTCGTGAACAATTTCGAAAAATACGACATGAAATATCGGGCGTGCGTTAAATAACGGTGTGCGTTTTTATCCTAATCTGTTTGCAGGGTTATTTTGTAATTTATTGTGTAAAGTTCTTTCGCAACGCGACCTTTAACGTGTCGTAAACGTGTTTTATTTTTATAACTCATTATATTTTTCTTCGGTGTTATATACACTTGTACCTATTACACTAAACCATAATATTATCAAACTGTTATTGCGCTTGGACTTGTATCTATTGAGATAAATCGATGTTATTTTGACGTATCTATGCAATATATATATATATATATATCATATATTGTGTAATTTTGTAAGTGTGTTATCACCACGTTTGTATTTGAATTTATTTTCGAGTGTAATTAAAAGTCACTTATAAGTGTACACGTTAATAAAAAAAATTATTATTATTATTTTTTGAGTTTTTACTGTTTTTAGTTTTCCTGATGGTGAATAACGACTTCACTTTATTTAATCATCATCCTAAAGAGAATATATTTTCTTTAGAAAACGTTGTTATTTATAAATTGTTCTTTTTCCACCAATTGTTCAAGAATTATACGTATACATTTTCAAAGTTTCGAGTAGCGGACTAGTGGCAGTATTTTTTTTTTTTGCACGATTACTTCTTACATCTCCACTTCACTGCTGAAAACTTTAAACGCCTGTTTAACCTTGTAGACTAATGCATGTTAAACGAGAAAAATTTAAATTCAAAAACTCGCGGAAACAATATTCTCGTGGTGAATATTAAACTAAAAGAAGCAATGGTTGCTATTTGATAGTAAACTATAGAAAACTTGAATATCGCGTTGATAAAAAAATAGTAAAATAATGTTGTTCTATAAAAATGCAGATTTTTTTTTTTCATTTATTTATTATTTATTATACAGCAAATTTATACACGTGTATGATGCTTGCGTGGGGTCGAAAACGCTTGATCAATAAACGGGAATAAAATTACAATAACAATTGAAAATTGATTGGAATAATTAAAAAAAAAAAAAAATTTTGTACAACTTAAAGATAAATTTGAACAACGGCAAACGTTAACGGTATTATTATTCGTGATTCAGAAAGTCGAATTATTGTCGATATTAGAGAACTATTAATTATTGTTCGAGTACTTAAGAAAATTAAAATTAAAAATACTAATTTTTATTTTTTTTTTTTCACAAAAACCTGCAACACTGAGTTATCCGAAAGTTCGGAATAGTGTCAAATCGTTTTGGAGTACAAACTGTAAACACTTCACGGGTAAACTTTCAAAGTTAAATCGGTCAAACACTTGTGATATCGCATTCACATGTCGTAAATAACCGAATCATAACTTGTGCGGAACGGGGTGGCCGCAATATAGCTGCGACGTGCGTGTACTCTAAACTAAATAATAATAATTCCCAAAATCGTTACCGAACGAAGTCTGTTTTGTGCATTAGAAACGCATCACACCACCAGCGTTGGGATTAGATGAATGATAATTTATCCAAATAAATATAAATATGAATGCATTGCATTTTATCTAGATAAAGATAAAATATAATTAACATATTATTTAAATTATTATAAAATTGGGGTATTAGCTAAACATAATATATAATTATATATTTAGATTTTTTACAATGTATTAAAAATGAGTATAAATTAAAATAGTTATTATTTATTATTATTTTAATTGTTGATTTACTTCATAATACAAAAACCTTCGGTAAAAAAAAAAAAAAAATGATTACAATTAATGCTGTTAAATGTAATTATATTTAAAAATATATTAAGTTATTGTTATTGTGTATTAACCAATTTAACAGTTTTGACAACCATATCAAATTTTGATTTCCAACATAAAATCATATTAAGTTTTTTACCGTTTAACCTGTTATGCCTGGTAGTCAAAACTATTGGACTGCCTTAATAAATAACTTTTCAACTAGTGCTGTGGGAATGGTCAATGTTTACAATATTGTAAAAGCCAAGTCTAATAATGAATATTTAATACTAAAATCCACGGTATATTAATAAATCTCACCAATCCGTTTATTTTCCACGTATTAAATATGTGGTACGGAGAAAAATTATATATTTTGATAATTAATTACTATTTTATAATATCAATAATTATAATTTTTTTTAATAATTTTTTACTTTCAAAATTTTCTTTAAGTCAACTAAAATAAATTATCTAGATAGTTACTGATAACTAAATTTTTATCTAGACGATAAAGATAACTACTGAACTGATTTTTTTTTTTTTTTTTTTTTTCAAAAGATAATACATTTTTATCTAGATAATTTACTAATCTAGTTAAATCTATCAAAATATTTTCCAAAACTGTATACTATTGAATTTAAAACGAGAAACGGTTTAATCAAAATTCTTTCGTTTAATTCATATTCGTAACAGTGCAGTGTGGTGTACGACAATCAATATCGCGCTCATTAATATTTCTCGAATAAACTCGGTCGATGACTAACGTTTTATTTTCGTTTCACAATGAAGCAACTTAATGAATAAATAATGTAAAGCAAACTTAATTTACCGTAGTCAATGCGAAAAGTTTCCGTATAGTCATGATGTACTTGTGTACGCACCACACGTATAGTTTCAATTTACTTTCTATTATATAAGTTTTCTCAAAATTAAAACCAAATTTACGACCTATTTAATCCAGTGTTGGGATTTATTTAGATAATTTATTTAGACAAATATTTAGTTACCTTTTATCATATTGTCCAGATACATAATGTTTTGTTAACTAAATAATTATCTAATATAAAAATCTGATTTCTCTAAGTATATTAAATTTATCCAAATAAATTTGTTTATAAAATTACATTTATTTCGAGTACCTACGTAAAGATTATTTTCAATTCTAACAATCAATAGAAAACTAGTCAACCGAAAGTTTTTTCATTATATCATATATTATAAATTAATATATATATATATAGTAATAATATTTATGGCTTTGATGTATTAATATCATATATCTTCCTATATTAAAATATGAAATATGTTCTGCAAATCTGTAGAAAGCTTTACTTTTAAGTAAATTACCTATATCAATAATACATTTTTAGTTTAAAAATACAGTTTGTGTATTTCAAGAATTCAAAATTTTTAATTAAATAAATATCAGTTTTATGTTGGTAACTATCTATTTTTATATTTCCCACAAATTACAATTGTGTACATTTATTTTATATTTTATTGTACATTTATTTATGTTGAGAGTATACAATAAAAAAAAAAAATACATATATATATATACTGATTTATAATAATATATACCTAATTTAAATTAATAAAGCTTTACTTCAGTTAAATTCTACTTCTTATTACAAAAATAGTGTTTGCAATGGACCTATAATAATAATCAGTGTGTATCTATACTAATGTACTTACTGTGTAAATCATTTTGTAATAACACATTTATTTTTTATCCTTATCTAGAAATTCTTTCAGTCATCTATATCCAACACTGGATATTAATAATACTTAAGGCGTTTAAAAATATATCAATTTGACGTGTATCTACTTTTGTCTAATAGTCTAAATAATAATAATATTTAAATAATAGCAATTAATTCCGTACTTTTAATTTTGTCTGATGATGCGGATCAAATCGTCCGGGCGGGCTCGCTTCACCCTGAAGGTCGTCCAAGTCTTTTGTTCTGACCATGCGCGTGATGAGGTTCAAGCCATCTCTTCGGAAGTTGGCCGGTAACTTAGGCAACGACATGGTGATGATTTCGTTGCAACTTATTCGTTACCCAAAAAGTCTGCAAATAAAACACAAGTCATGAGTATTTTTTTTCATCAGAATTATCATTAGTATACTTTTTCCCATTTATTGGAAATAAAAGGACGAACGCATAATTAATACTCCTAGATTTAATAAAATTTTGAGGCTAGTAACAAATGCTGTTCAATCATATTATACAGTTATAATGTTACAGAATTTATTAAATGAAATCTCATTAGAAATCGTTAGTTTTATTTCTCATATATTTATTATTTAACCGAAAGCAATTATTTGATAATTTGTCAAATAGTGAACCATTTGTTTCTATATAAAAAAAAAAATATAAATTTAATATCTAAAAAAGTAATTGATGCATGAAAGAGCATAATATGTAAATTTCACCGATTAATGTTAATCAACTATGCAATTTCCACCGATTTAATCTTTTTAATTTTAATTAGTTTTTGTGTCATAAACAGTAAACTCATTAACTACTCGACAATATTTTTCACCGACAGTCATAATAACAGAATCACAATTTTCCTCAACGTGCCTCAACTAGAACTAATTTACTTTGACTATAAAATTTAAAATTAATGACGAACAACAACTATTAGCATTTGCCACGTTGACTTGTCGCGAGTACTGTCTTGAAACAACTGATTTTCGATATATCATATTATATCAATGATTAATTACGGTGGAAAATCCTATTTTTAATTGGAAACTAATACAAAAAATCGGTGGACTTTACACATTGCCATCAGCGATACTTAATTAATATCCCTCGAAAAGTGGAAAATGTAACACAATAGGTAGATCGGTGGAGTTTACACATTACCTGTTTCCTCATCCGTTTATGACCGGCAGAATTTACATACTTTTCGGTGGAATTTACAAATGCGTGAAGTACGTGTTAAATTAAATACGTACTGTTATTAGAATAAAAATATGTTAGTCAATAATTCAAAAAATGGCATCTCTGATTACATACCAACTAGAGGCAAATCCGATTTTCAAAAAGTTGTTAATCGTGACTTATGGACAAGTAGTCCGAAAGACATGTCTGAAAGTTAAGATCGAAATTTCTTTCATTTTTACATGTACAAAATATATAATAATATAATATGCATTTATTTTTTGTTCATAGCAGTCCAAGGGTTAAGAAAGGTTTTTCAAACGTCTTAAAAATAGATTAAGGAAATTGGAGTAGGGACGGTTTGAAAAAATATAGTGAGGATTGGAAGGACATGTTTGACAATACGGTCTCAACGCCTGTCAGAAAAAAAAAAAAAGATGCTTTCGATGATTTTAAAAGCGATTTTCGTTTTGTTTGAAAAACAAAACGCTACGAACACTTTTCTGCACACTTGACATTGAAATTATTGTAAATGATTTCGACATCGAATTTTCGTGGTATAATACAACAGTATTAGTCGGAATCACAGTGTTTACAACGTTATTGTTGTTAAATGTATAAATATACATAATATTATATTAAGTATTTCCACGAGGAAACGGTTTAAATATGTCACGTTTAATTTGGTGCACACCGTATAATGATCTCGCGGGGGGGGGAGGCTTTCAAAATCGTTCCGCCGCGGTGTATTTATACTCTGAAGCGTTGTATATGATATTTATGCGCTCGACAGCTTTAAAATGATTTATTATTATAATGCATTTCCGAAAGTAACGTCGGTTCAACCATAATACTCGAAAAAGATCATTCTTCAAAAAACAACTATTATACGTCATACAGCCGACACGACTGCGATTTGTATTCCACACTTTTTAAAAGCTTTTCCACAAATAATATTTATCAAACGTTTCGAACGTTTTGTTGGAAATCCGTTTGCGGGAGGTTAAAGATTTGATACTTGTTTTCAAATAATTTACAAAAAATAAAATAAAATCGAAACGTAAAGGTTATTGAAAATCGTCTCGTAGAAATAATTAATAATGATAATAATTAGGATTGGGTGTTTGACCTGTCACGGTCAATTGATGACCAGATTTTCACATGTCGAAATTGTCAAAATTGTCAAAATCTTTTCTTTTTTTTTTTTTTATCAACATTCAAAATATGATGTGTTTAAATAGAATAAAAGGTATTTATCGAAAAAGGAAAATAACAGTAATAAAATATTCATTACCATCATCTTCTACATTATCACTATCAATAAATAATGGATCATATTTTGTATCTATTTCCAGCATTTTTTCAGCAATCTCAAGTTATGGTAAACAGAAGCTAATTTTCCGGCAGTTGATGTTTTTAGTTTATTATACAGTTTTTTGAATGAATATTTTTCCCCAAACAGACCAAATTACGCTCAGCACAAGCTGTAGAACTTGGTAAAGATAACAACATTATTTCAGAACTCTCAGCAACAACACTTATATTTTTAAAATTACCTTTCCACCAATTTTCCGCTGTTACAGAATTATTTTTTAAACAATTAATTGCAGCCCCCATGATAAACGGTTTTGAAACGGGCCAATGTCTGATATTATATTGTTTTCTTGGTCATCATCGAGTCATCAGAGTCCAAATTATTTTTAATGTTTCCAAATCAATATGATTAAATCAATAGCACATTGTCTTCTTCGACTTACGGTTGTAATGTAATTTTATAGTTTTTTTTTTTTTTTTTTTTTTTTTGACCTGTCAAAGTCTAAGTGGTCAATTGACCATATTTCGACCGGTCAATTGACCTTGTGTGCCAACCCTAATAATAATAAATAAATAACTAGGAAAATTGAATGAGGACAAAAAATATATAATAATAATACACAGAGCTAAATAAAACGTGTGTATATATTGTATGTATGTTCGAGTGTTGTAGGTGTATAAAGCGTTATCGTAAAAAAAAAAAAAAAAAAACTATAAACTATAACTTATTCGCCGCTGCCACTTGACGGGGTGAAAAAATTGAACACTGTAAGAAAAATAAACGCGCCCACTCGACCGCTGGAAAAAACAATTCGTGTTCGCGCGAAAAGAAACCACCACCGCGGCGGCGCGGTGTGAAAGGGAAAAAATACACCACCCAAAGTAGGTCGGAACAATGATGTATTGTTTCGATATGGATTATATATTATCTTTGAACTGGGTAGAACAAGATTGCGGACGTCAAAGGTGTAACATAAAAAAAAGTTCACGATTTTACATTAAAAAAAACTACCCGACCGCGAAACATTTTCAATGCGACGTCACCGAGGTTTTTAAGGTTAGCAAAGATCAAAAATGATAAGATCGAACTTAAAAGTGTTGTGTATTCATTGTTTAGAACTTCGTATTAAACATTTTACATTACAATTTATACAATTGTAGGTTTCGAAATTAAATAATAATTCGTTCTTTATTATTTTCAACGGTCTTTGTAGATAAATAATTGTCTTCGGGTTTTCTGTTGCGATATTAATAATAAAATCTGTCATAAAACAATAAAATACACAAAAAACCGGACACACTTCACGCCGTGGGTATTATTCGCACCTTGGGTGAGACACATTGGTGGTATGTTTAATTCTAAAGAAACGATAAATCATTCATTCATTAATACTGTTCTGATCGAAGTATGTTAATAAAATAAAGAACAATAATAGTCTTCGTTTTCCGATAATATCCAGAATATCCATAGTGCAAAGTATGTTCGGATTCCTTATCTATATTTTACTTATATTTGTTTTAGTTTACTTAACTTTGCTTTTATCCACTTTAATTTACTTTATTTTGTTTATGAAAAAAAAAAAGAGATAATTTTACTAAATATAAAAATTTTGATGAGAAAAGAAATGGAGGAAAAACTTTCCAAAATATGTTTTTTTCAAAAGCACCAAAGTACAGGAGAAAATTGCAATATATATATATATATTTTACAAGAAACACATTTCTGGACTTGAATCATATCCGAAATTTTTAGTTTTTCTTAATTTAAGAATAAATCTGGAAATTCGTTAAAATTACCTTATAAATTGGGCCCATTAGACTTTCGGACTAAAAATTTCGTTTCCAAGAATAAGCATAAAAAACTCAAAAAAAAAAAGCTACCTATAACATCATAATACGTATAAACTAACGACTGAAATTAGGACATCTCGTTAAAAAAATTACGATGAGGCCTTATTAATTGGTCAAGTTACGTTCACGTGCTAAACCTGATAACGCAAATAGCTCACAGAATGAACGAATGGGTATGCAAACATTTAAAAAATAGTGGACTAATATGATAATTTATTTTACATTACATATTGGTGTACAACTACTGCCATTAACTGCTACTTTTTAAAGATGATGTACGTATTATACTTCACTACTACTATATATATATCTAATTATGAAAATAATAAAATACAATTTGTGCTGAATGATCATTGGTTCGGTGTGTTGTAAATAGGCAATGGTCAATATATTTACCACCATTACTGTAATATGTTATTAATGGACAGTGGTAAATATAACTACCACCTCAAATTGTTGTTATTAATGGTCAGTGGTGAATATACTCTAACCACTATAAAAACATCCCTTTAAAACTACCCCGAATAAGCCGAGATTTCATTTATATAATATTTCACATTTTTTTGGCTATATTATTATTGGCTATGTAATTTTTTTTTTTTTTCATCCTCAATATAAGCCCTATATTTATGCCCTTTTGAGGGTCGAGACGAAAAGTGACTTATATTTTCGAAAAAAGAAAAAAATTTTCGAAACGAAAAATCGAGACTTCGGAAAGGCGCGAGTAGAAAAAAAAAATGAATAATAACTGTGTAAGTATTTAACAGTTGGTCATTCATAAGTCCGAGGGTTATTTTCCGAGGTGTGCACGAGACGTTTTGCTTATTCTGACGTCACAGTGTTCGTTGATCCGGCTGCGAAGAATGGCGTGTATAGACACGAAAAATAAAAACCACCACAACTGCCATTGCCGCCGACACCGCCCACGAGTTCGTTATTAAAAAGTCGGACATACTTCGCACTATGGTTGTTCTTCGATACTCAGACGGGATATTCTTAGCGGATGTGTTGAATTTCAGAGTAACGATAAACCGTTTCTTCGAAAACCAATCAAACTGCTTTGCAGCTTTGTCAATTGATTGTGGTTTTCTTTACTAATTCTAAACTAATTATTCCAGGAAATTCTATAAAAGAAAATGATTTTTTTTTTTTTTTGTAGATATTTAAATATTTCCAAGACAAATATCTCAAGAAATATACAATAACATCATAATAATACATTTTTTTTTTTTTTTTTTTTTTTATATTATTATATTTTTATAATAATTATTATTATCCATTTGATATAGACTATTATTATTATTATTATTATTTTAATTATTACTTTTAATTGTAACTTGATCCATTAATAAATTACAAAGAAATATTATTATTGTTACTATACAATAAATTAATATATACCTAAAATTATGTTGTACATTATTATATGATTCAAAATTAAATTAAATTTTAAAATTTAAACTAAACAATCTCTGGAAAATAATAACGATAACAAAGGAATCTTGAGAGAAACCAACATAAAAAAATTTTTTTTATCATTCGTTGAGATGAAAATGAATCCGAGAGTATAATAAATAGGACTCTGGTTTTGAGGCAATATAAATGATAAAACTACAAATTATAAAATCATTGTACGTTAAAAATGACAAGCATTGTAAATTCACAAGCTTCTTCGCTCCGCTCAAAATCTAGTAATATATTTGTCTCAAAATCCAATTCGCTAGTCAAACGAAAAAAACAATTGATATATTATATAAAACGTATTTTAAAATTGAGGTAGGAGTGAAGACGATTTCAAGTATGAAAGGCTCAAATTACAAAATCGTATCGCGAGAAATCCTATTCAAAACATTATCGACCAAGTATACCGAGTATTATTACGGTTCTTACGCACGAACGTGACACACTTATTCGCAAATGAATTCATTAATTAAAAATTCCTTTGAGCTGCTGCTATAACCTTTCCCTTTATAGCTCATTTTCCAAAAGCTTTGTGTCTTCCGTCGTCGTTGATTTACACCGTTACACCCGAAAACGTCTGCTTTCATACCGGAGTCGCACAACACATTGTCCACATTGCGCACCACAATGGACAGTGAATTTAAATTCGTTTTCTTCGTTTTCACAGAGATATATTCGTGCGGTTCGCGTAAAGCTTACATTCAAAGCGCGTTCCTATCAGGGTTGCCAACTGTCCCGATTTTAGCGGGACATTCACGATTTTTATGCGATCAAAGTTGTATTCACGCGATACGGGCCTCGGGCAGTTAAGTCCCCGGAATGACAGCTCGAGATAAGAAAAAAAAAATATTATCAAAAATTTCATGGAATAAACGTTTAAATTGGTACCGAGCGAAAAAGCAAAGTTACCAACTTAGAAAAATTAAAATTCCCAATCTATTTAATCCCAAATTTTCCCAAAACTTTGAAAAATGAAATGTCTCCTCATTGCACAGCAAGTCGATTATCAAGACGAAATGCTCCCACGTTGCACAGCAAGCCGAGGGATATTTTTCATTTGTGGAGCGAAGCGGAGCATTATGCGTTTTAGCATAATGCTTATTGAGAACCACTAATACAAACCATTATTTTTAGTATGTCAAAATACATTGAAAAAAATTACCAAAAATTATAAGGTGCTCGGAGGTAAACTCGAGGAGTTCTTTCGCCATTTTATTCGCGTTAAACCAATAGACTGCGTAAAAGCCAGAAAAAAAAAATTGTTAAGGGCAGAGGGCGCGGGGCCCCTGAAACGGTGCCGCTGAATAAATACGCGTACACGAGTTTTCGGTAAACTCTTATAAGAGTTCATTGTTTGTTGCAGGCCGTTTAAAAAGGAGGGTACGAATTAAATTATGAACGTTTTGAAAATTACGAAATTGTTTTTTGAAGCGTAAAACTAAACCGTGTAAACAACGTTCCGTGTACGGAAGAAACCGGAAAAAATATGTTAAAACAAAAGTTTGCGTCGAAATAACGAGTTGTTCGCGAGAATCTTTCGTTTACGTTCTACTGTAGTCACCGTGTATGGACTTCGCGAAGTTATTGAAGCAACGATAAAGAAATTTAATAAGTTTCGTACTGTAACTTCGACGAACTGGAAGTTTATAATATTATATAATATATTATGATAATTGCGCGCGTGCGCGTTTAACTGCAGTGCACTTCCATGTACGAGAAACGGCTTCGACTACATAATAATATAATAATTAAAAAAATAAAAAACCAAAAAGATTAGGCAATTAAAATAATTTTGAGAAATCTTCGGTGAGATCAGAAAAATTTAAAATCTTATTTTTAGATTTTTTTCACACAATGTCCGAAAACACATTAAGGTACACCGGTTTCGGATTCAGAACTGAAATAGCTTTTTTTTGAAAAAGTTTTGGTCGTTTTTCAAAAGGACATATTGCCAAAAATGTTTATTTTATCGGAGAGTACAAAATTATGTCCGATTAATAATGTGCCAGGCATTAATTCACGTGCGTGATTTTGACGTGCGGTACCGCTGCGTTATCGTGATTGCGATTTGTTTTTATGGAAAACAAGGTATACATGGGCCCAAAATCACACGCCAATTCGTAGGATCAAAAAACGATTGACAGTGAGTTGACTGAAACGCGTTCATTTCAACGTAATAAATCATATTATTATAAAATATATCTATGACGTTTAATAATAATACATAAGATACTTGGTTTTTAATAAATTTGAAAATATAAAGAAAAAAAAAATTGGAAATATTTTTTTAACATTTTTCTTTCTCATTAATTTTGTATTCCTTTTCTTTATTTATTTGATAAAAAAAAGAAGTAAAGTATAGACAAGAAAGTAGGATAATATGTATGACGTCGGACCGTGGGTATTCTTCACTCCTCGGGTCAAATACTGTTGGTGGGTGTGTTGAAAATGACATTTACATTATTAACATATTTTGTTCAGAATTGAAGAATTAATGATTTATCGTTTCTTTAAAATTCTACACGCCCACCCAGAGTGTCTGACCGGTGGAGCATTTGTGTTTGTGAACATCTAAAATTGTTTTCGCAAGAGCGATCAGACGTGCCGAACATTAAATAGATAAAAAACGAAAAAATAATAATAATAATAACGTTATTTTCATAGCGTCACATCATGTCTGTCGATTATGACCGTAGATTTTGGTGGGATTTTCCGTAACCGTGTACAAGGGACTTTGCGATTTTCTCGGATTTCGGGATTTACCTGGCGCGAACACAACGACATAATACACTTCTGGTGAATTGAGCAGACAATACTGCACGTTACACCTGTGCTCGAAGCAAAATATTTACAATACTAGGTCGTAGCAGTGTCATTTTTCAATTATTTAACATATTCATACAGCGAACTAAGCGGAATTGTGTGATTGCGCTCACACAATAAAAAAAAAAATAATAAAAAAAAATCAATAATTCTATATCAAAAAAAAAAAAAAAAAAAATGCTTATCAAAATCAAAATATAATAACCTCAAACATGAAATAATTTTAAATTAATTAAATACTAAGTAATTGCGTGTACTATCGGCTTGTATGAAATTTTTGAAATTTTACGAGTTTCCTTTGTTCAAATTTATCATTTAATTTTTATTCAGTCAACAATATCACTACGTATTTTTGACAATATTTTATTCTCCATTATTAGAGTTGCGGTATTCGTAATAGATAAGTCATTTAAAAATATCGATTACAATAAGGGGGGGGGAGGAAAAATATTAGATAAAAAAAAAAAAAAATCGACCGAATATATTATGTGACGGATACCAAAGTATGGTAACAGATCAGAAGTAAAATAAATGAGTATAAGAAATGAAAAACTAGTCTTACGACATCAAATCATCGTTTGTTCGAGTTCTCTTACCGTATTATGTTTTAATAAAAATTATATTCATATATACTTACGCTTACCTAATACAAAATACACGACACGTAATATAATATTAAAAATTCATTTATAATCACGAATATTTTGAAAACGTATTTTGTAACTGACTTTTAATAGTGTAAACGGCAAAAAATGATATAAGTTTTAGTTGAAATTGAAGTCGGACGTAAAACTTTTACTTGTCTAACTTAGTTATTACTTTCTCTTAAAAAAAAAAAAAAAAAAAAACATAAAACAAAAACTAAATTGACTTAAACTACACATAAAAAAGTAACTTGTCCTCGAGTATACACTTTCTAAAACGTAAGTGATGTAAAAGTTTCTTCATTCTAAATTTTAGCTTTTCTAAAACTTATTTTCCACGACATTACATTGGAAACTGGAATTTATCTCGACCGTGTGTACCTGCTCTCAAATTGAATGCGCTTTGTGAAATAGAATGCGCTAATGTTACCGATTGTAAGCTAATACATTATAATTAATTTATTGAAATTCGAAGATTACTTGACACGATTATAAGGGTGACCAATGGCTCGAAACAAACGGGACATGGTAAAAGATGTTGAAATATTTCAACAATGGGGAAAAAAAAAAAAAACATGATAATTTATATGAAATTTCTGATCAGTGCATCAAATAAAAAATAAGTGTGTACTTCGCACGTCAGGTGAGATACTCTTGACGGATGTATTGAATTTTAAAGAAACGATAAATCATTTCTTCAATAAAACATGGCTTTTTTTAACAATACTGTTTGCGCTAAACGACTTCTAACTTCAATAAATAATAATAAAAAAAAAAAAAAAAAAAATGTTAGTTTTCGTGATAATCAAAAAATGTCATGATCATTCGATTGTATGCTGAATTCCCATACAATTCTCAATCATTTTGACACCACCGTGGAACTTGGTGTTGCTGAAAGTGAAAAACAAAATTGTATGACACATCTTTTTTGGGTGACATTTTGAAAATAAAGTGAAAAATTATTATTACCTACTTAAAATCCATGTTTTAATGAACACTTATATTTTTTGCGAAATTCCACCTTGAGAATTTTTTTTCCATTATTGCAGTTACTACAAAACACACCGTGTCAAAGTGGTGAAAATAATGTTGTATATCAAATAGTATGAGAATTCAGCATAAAATCTAGTGATCACGATATTATTTTTTGATTTTCATAAAAAACTATGATTTTTTACTATAATTCACGAATACTAATTCGAATTTTGAAAAACTACAATTAACACAATCTCCTGATACACTGATATTTTTAAGTTTGAAAAAAAAACAAAACAATTATAATCAAATAAAAATGACTGCTGAAATACATTTCGGTATTGATATGTGTATTTTGCATGATAAATCTATTAACGTGTACATCCTCCACAGAGGTATCGTTTCATTATTGATGAAATACAACTTTAATTGGGGTAGGTATATTACGTTGTTGAGTATGCCCTTGGGATCTAGATTTAATTGAAAAACGTTTGTTCGTCTGTTCGCCGTCGAGTTCTCCGGAAAAACAAAAAAGCGGTCGTGTGCGCATTATTGTATTTTGCATTTGCGCCGACTCTGACGACGGCTCTAACGACGTAACATTTGCGTATTAAAGTGTCTGCTTTTCATTCGGCGTACAATAATTATATGCTGAATGCGTTGTATAATTTAAATTCATCTTCAGAGCATTAAATCACGTAATTTACATACTCACGCCGCGCACGCTTTAGGGTGTGAAAATAGCTTTCCCCCTCCTCTCTGACTACATGAAAAAAAAAAAGCCGGACATACTTCGCACGATGGGTGTACTTCGCACGACGGGTGGTATTCTCTTGACGGGCGTATTAAATTTTAAAGAAACGATAAATCATTTTTTCAGTAAAACGATTCCGAACGAAGGAAATTAATAATAGTAAAAAAAATAATAAAATTTTCAAAAAATGTCCGAAATTTTTTTTCACATTTT